>WSTS01000231.1:2319-17252 GCA_019627755.1 Serendipita sp. 411 | reverse complement strand
CAAAAGACGTTGGGAGGCAGATGGCCGAAATGGACGCCTTGTTCGCCTGGAGATTACGACGCAGTCGAGAAGACCTGGTCCGACGTTGACAGCGAAGAGTTGCTTGAACCTCCTTTGAGGATGGGTGATTTCGTCCGTGCGATTTCGCAAGTCCGGCCTACGGTTACGGAGGATGATATCAGGAAGCATGTCGAATGGACGAACGATTCTGGTGAAGCAGGAGCGTAGAAGAAGAAGAAGAAGAAAGCGTTCGAGATCTGCACTCACTTCTCCTTGTACCAGCCTCTGCCCAGCTTCTCAGCATCTCGTGCGACATCGCAATCACGTCGCTACGACTCGCATCCATACTTTCGTCTACTCTCTTGATCACGGACTGGATCGATGCATGGTGTTTTCCTTTTCCTTTTTTTTTTTTTTGCTTTTTCTTTTTTCGTAGCTGATTCTGTCTGTTGGAGTTCGCTCGATGATTGTTTGTGTATATAATCGGTTCCTCCTCTGGTTTCTGTAATGAAGGTTTCTGGACAACCCTTTGTGACGAGCCTGCGTAATTCGCCTCGGCAACATTGTAGCCGGCTGATTCTTGATGAACTTTGACCTCTACCATATATTCCTGGAATGGACCGCGTTTTGGAGCTTGTACAGGTACACTCTAGAAAGTATTATGTGAGCATTGCGGCACTTCTTGCAGCCTCATTGTTGGCAAAACGAGCTGTGGAAGCCATGATTCCGACTGGACGGTCGAAGCGGATTCCTCCGTCTTCAGAGCGGGTATTGATCATTGGTGCATCTTCTGGAGTAGGAAAGAGCATTGCGATGCTGTATGCTGCTCGAGGGACGAAGAGGGTGTGCATTGTCGGGAGGAGATTGCCTCAATTGAAGCAAGTGAAGGAAGAGTGTCTGTCGCAGTCTCGGTCTCAGTCTCAGTCTCGGGATCATGGCTCAAACGAAGAAGATAATGATCATATATTAGTTCATGTGGCTGATGCCACTCGTGTAGAGGACTTGGTCGCGCTACGAGAAAGGTTGGAAGAAGGTGAGTATGGTTCTATTACCCTCTACATCTCAACTAGCGATATTGAATTCACCTCCTTTTCTCATAGAATGGGGAGGGATTGATACTGTGCATATATGTGCGGGTGTCTCGTCCTTGCGTCCCTTGTTGGATGTCGCTGGTTCACCATATGCATCGAGAGCGACAACTGTCGAGGGCATCAAACACGCTCAATCCGTCGCTCTCAAGGCAATAGAAGGCAATTTCACCGCACCTCTCCTCGTCGCTCTTACCTTTGTAAGAAAACTCCATTCCTCCCTTGGATAGGGTGTCTAAACACGAATTATACTAATGGCCCCTCTTCTCTCTTTTTCTCTATCCTGTTCAACTACCTGACAGATTCCGCAACTCCAGCGTACCTCTTCTCTTCCAGCCATTCTTCTCGTCTCCTCTCTCGCAGCGTTGGTCCCAGCTCCTACACGTTCCCTCTACGCAGCGAGCAAATCTTCCTCGCTCATGCTCTTCCGCTCTCTCGCCATCGAACATCCAAAGATTCAGTTTAGCTACATTTGCCCAGGAACAATCGAGGGAAACTTTCGCGCGTCAGCTGTAGATGGAGGAGACGTCCGGGAGGTACTCGAGGGCGCGCTGAAAGTGGAGGTGGTGGCCAAGAGATGTATCAAGATGGTTGACAGGTCTGAACGACTAGTGATCATCCCCTGGAAATATGCCGCCGGATTCGTTCTCAGTTGGCTATTTCCTCGATTCGTCGAAAAGAAAGCGAGAGAGAAATACGGTTTCGACGGAGACCTTCCAAACTAACTGTCTCACCGGTGACCTGTGTGGAGTAGCAATGTATGAGTCCACAAAAAGGGAACTGTATATAACAATAGATTGTACAAGCAACGCGACTGAAAAGCAGACATGAAAGTCCCAATTTTTTTTGGTTGGGTTTCCCCTTTTTGAAACGAGGCGATTACTCTACGAGCACAAATTCGGGATTGATCCTTTGCCTCGATCGAAAAGGTACTTTCCTTGCCAAGAGCTGAATAAGTTCTCTGGTAAAAATGATCTTTCCTTCTGGTAAAACCGAAGACGCCCTGGGTCCAGAACTCATGGCTGTTCTTGAAAGATTATTTCCAGGAACCATAAATGTTTCGTCTACCGATAACGCTTGCGACTGCGACTGCGTCTGTGTCTGCGTTTGCGATGGCGGTGGCCCCGAGAGCAGATACGGTGCAAGGCCCATCTCCGTCAGGGCGAAACTTGCATCCGCGACGGTCAAGTTTGCGCCATGTGCAAGTTGCTGAAGCGTACAATCGAAAGATAGGTGAACATGTGCTGATCCATCTTCATGTTCTTCGATTGGTGTAATTGTCCTTGATGTGCCCAAGGGCCGTTTTTCGCTTCCCTTCGCTCGGTTGAGAACCATATGGCTGACTTTGACTTGTTCCCTTTACGTGCATATTAGAATACATTACCCTAGAGAGAGAACATCACGTACAGAAGATAGTCCAGGATCATATTTGCCCAGACAGAGTAATAGGAACGAAGTCCAAGATCAGACAGGGGCTTTTCCGGAGACCCAATTTTACCTTCGAGCTTCGAGAGTTCATAACCTCCAGTCGATCGTCAGCAAAAAGAATAAAAGGAGCAAATTCCCTTAACTGAATTGAATCATAAGTTTGCCAAATCCGCGCTTCTGATAAGGTGGAAACGTAATAATACAAGCCAAGTTGTAATCCTCCGGCGAGTCTTTCTCTTTCGAGAAGAACCCGACGGCTGTTTCAACACCGTGCTCAACAGATGTAGTCAAATAGAAGAGAACTGAAAAGAATAGGTTCGTCATCAAAGATAGCGACGTTTATCATGAACTCACAGTTATCACATTCGAAAAAGGTTGATTTCCAATCGATAAAGAATTTTCCGAAGAGACTCAAGTTCTGACAGAATTGCTGCAACAAGTCAATAAAGTGTCAGATGGAGAGAAAGAACAAAATGCCTTATAGTCTAAAGGATCGATCTCATATATCCGTCGTCTACCTTCTATCACCTGGTTAGCGTGCGGATGATCTTGCTGACCCTGAAGCAAGGATTCCGATGGAAGTGTCTCCTGAGGCGCAAAGACATAGTCATCATATACGAGGTCACCAGGTTGTTCTTTCACACTACAAGTTGCATCTCCATGCAACAACCGAACATCCGGTTCAATGTAGTCCAGAGGTCGGTCTGAGTATTTAAAACATCTGCATGACCATCAATAATGTGTGTATCTCCAAGTAGAGAGACATACCGTGGACATACCCATATACTCTTTCCCTTTGCATGGAGCGGGGGATCTCCTTTTGCAGTCGGCCTGACTGGAGCGGTGCCGTAAGCACTGCCGCCTTCTGTCATGAATTTAGAGTTAGCTGCTGCGAGGAGTGCTAGGTTTTTGCTTGTGCGCATCGTATTTCCTTTGACAAACTTGCCATGGGAAAAGTTGCTTTGGAACTCTTCACTCTTGACAAGAGCTGCATGAGCAGCATTGTGTCGATGTATATCTACATCCATTGCCGGATACGGTGAGAAATACCATGGCTCTATCCGCCAATTCCCGAAGAAGACTTGTTCAAAGTTGGGTGCAGCTGGAGTAGTGTCTTTCTCTGCTTCGGACGAGGACTTCACATCTTCTTTCTCAGATGGCCCAATGGGCGTATGGACATCTGAGACGGGTTGCGAAATCTGTGTCGCGTCCTCTGGTTCTGAGCTCCTTGCCAAAGAGGCAGACGGGGCAATATTAGTATCTTGGTATAGACTAGAATCAGTTTTGATTTGTTCCAGGTCCTGGTTGGTACTTGTTTGAAATGGGTGTAAGAAGGGCGGGTGGTTGGGTTGCTGGAGTAGATGAAAAGACGGTTGTACTGGGAAAGAGTTGGGATATGAATCTACCTGAAATTCGTTAAGTAGGTGCGAAGGAATTTCGAAAGGAGGTTCGTGGACGGGTTCTAGCGCTTTTCCCCTGAGACGTTTGGTTGGGCTATGTTCGAATGTCGCGCCAGATACGACTGGCGGGGGATGCGCCCCATAGTAAGATGCACCCAGATGTGTCATATCTTCATCCATGGATATGCCTCGCTTTCGTTTCTTGCCAGTCGAACCCCGTCTTGAATGGTTTGGCTGGAGAGGCGGAAGCCCAGTTCTAAGCGTGTCGTTCATTATTAGGCTGCTATTGACGTCATTATGATTGCTATTCGATATGTTCGACATCGTGTCGGAGGGCTGTTGGGGCCAAGGCTCAGCCATTGGCAAGAAACGGTTGGCTTCAAGTTGCTGGGATCGGTTGCTCCTTGAGCTCGACCACTGTCCCGTATTTCCCTACATTAACTGGAAAATAGTCTCACAGTATGGTCTAAATGCTATGAAACGGGATATCATCGTAGCTTATTCTCACCATAGCATCTAAACGTTCCAACTCTGGTCGCCTCCTAAGCAAATTCTTACGCGTGTCAAGCGGCGTTCCGCAAGGATTTTTGGACATAAAGACAGGACGTCATTTCGACTCGGCGCGTAAATAATGATGGAGGTCTCTAGTCCACCAATCCAAGGCGGGTTCACCAACGGCCACGCATCCCCAAACGTGAACGGGCATGATCACGTCGATTCCGGTGGCATAGACGGTGTGGTTGCATCAAATTCCGCGACGGAGTCTCTCCCATTCGATACATCAGTCTTCCGAAACTACTTGCAAGCTCTCCTTCCACCTGTACTTGGAGCTACTCCTCCAGAGCTAGAGGACAGTATATTCAGTGACCCAGAATTCGAAGAGCGCGTCAAGCAATTCGCAACGCAGCCAGGAGGGCCGTTGTACGTCGCAAAAATCCAAGAAGATTTGGAAGGTACGCCGCTTTTGGTGTTGGCTTGAACGATGCTGGCTAGGCGGGCTGATCCAATTGTTTCAGCTGATCAGACTTCTCCTCCAACCTATCGATATGCCCTCACTTCCGGCCTCACCTACTCCCCTACGAATGTGGCCACCTTGGCTCTCATCAAGAGAGTTCCATCTCTTGATTCAACACTCCCAATAGCTACCCAAATACAGATGCTCAATCTTTTCGGAGACGAGGATACCCCCTACGAGAGCTTGCACGCCGTCGTTAGCCAAGCCGTCAAGCCATGGTTCGACGCGTTTGTAGGAACTCGGCCTGGAATAAGGGATAGCGATAGTAAAATTGGTTAGTACATACACTATCAAGTTGTTGGTTCGTATTGAATCCCCTGGATAGGCATCCCAAATGCGAAAAAGAAATTCGCTGAACTAGAACTATCATTGTTTCACCTTCAACAAAACGTCGAGATCCCTGAAACTCATTTGGTTATACATCCGGTTATACAAAGGGCGGTTGATGCTGCGCGAGAAAGCTCGACCCGCATAAATGTTTCAATCATACCATCGACGTATCTTAACGACAGTTCCTTTCTTAACGCACTGCAGTCTCACGTCAATAGCTGGATCAAAGCGATTCAAGGCGTAACGAAACTCTCCCGGGATGTATCGGCTGGTACAGCTTCACAAGAAATCAATTTTTGGTTGTCTTTAGAAAGGGCCCTTGACGCGATCGATACCCAATTGCACTCGGAGGAAGTAGTGCTTGTGTTGGAGTGCTTGCGGCACGCGAGGCGTTATCTGGCCACTGTCAGTTTTGCATCCGATACTGGGTTGAAAGAGGGCATGGAAACTGTGAAGCGATACAATGGACTGATGAAGGACTTTCCGCTGGATGAGCTGCTATCAGCTACAGATCTTGAAAAAATCCAAGATTCGCTTGGGTTGATTTTTGGTCACCTCAACGGGCGTCTCCGACGTGTACCATACCCAATACGGCGTGCGTTACCTTTGGTGGAGGCAATCTCCCGAGATTTCAATGATACCCTCCTTCGAGTCCTTACCAGCCACCGCTTGATCTATCAGCCATACGAGACATTCGAACGACTCGTTAATACCGCGATCAATGTTTTCAAGGCATGGGATGATTATATCAAAGATTTCACCAATGTGGCTCGAGAAGTGACGCGGAAGAGAAGCGAGAAGTTCATCCCCATCAAAATCAATCCAGCGCATGCCAAACTAGCGGAACGTGTACGCTATTTACGCGATTGGAGACGACAGCACGAGCAGCTTGCAGTCACAACCGCACCAACGAAAGGCCTAAGTGCAGGCGTTGCTGGTGCAGCTGGTGTGATTGGCGCTGGTGTTGGGAATGAGCTTGGTGGAGTAGACATGGAGGAAGAGGTCAAAGAGGCCTACGAGATCATTAAGAATATTGATATTCTTGATGTCAGTATTGGTAGGTTCCTCTGCTCCGAGGTATTCTGTAACTCAGTGTTTCCTAGAGGGTACCGAGATTTGGGTGACCGCAGAGAATGCGTACAACGAACGGATCGCCCGAGTGGAAAATCAAATAATCGCCAGGCTAAGAGATCGCCTTGGAACTGCTCGCAATGCAAATGAGATGTTCCGTGTCTTCTCAAAGTTCAATGCGTTATTTGTCAGACCGAAGGTACCTTGTAATCTTCAATGTAATCCCACATACTAACACTCCATCAGATCCGCGGTGCCATCCAAGAATATCAAACGCAACTAATTGAATCAGTGAAAGAAGATATCAAGCATCTTCATACCAAATTCAAGACTCAATATCGCTACTCAGAGGCATATCATATGTCCCAGATGCGAGATTTACCTCCCATTGCTGGTGCCATTATATGGGCGCGCCAGATTGAGCGACAGCTGTCGACATACATGAAAAGGGTAGAAGATGTACTAGGGAAAGGTTGGGAACTTTATGCGGATGGTCAAAAGCTCCAGACCGAATCTTCTGCATTTCGCAAGAAGCTGGATACGCGTCCAGTATATGAAGCCTGGCTACATGAGATCAACAGAAGGGATATGGCGATTAATGGTAGATTGTTCGAGATCGTCAAGCTGCGAGGAGGTGGATATCAGCTTGCAGTTAACTTCGATCCCCAAATCATCACCCTGTTCAAAGAAGTCCGGAATCTCCTATGGCTTGGATTCCAGGTCCCGCATGCCATCAACACTATGGCGAAAGAAGCCAAGCGAGTCTACCCCCACGCTGTTAGTCTGATGGAGACGGTCAGAACATATGGCCAGACGTTGCACCTAATAGAGCAGAATCAAGTAGTCGAAATGCTCGTCGCCGAGTACAGGAACGAGGCGCAAGCCATGACCACTCGAGGTTCGTTCATTGTGTCTTCAAAAGATCTAGCTCATATGGCGATTAGGCATGAGCTTGCGATGGGACTACTTTGTTAATGCGTACGATACTCACCGATATCTTCCTGCTGCTGGTTTGGATGGAAGGGAAAATCGACATATTTCGTTTGTGCGGGAGTTTGCGTCTGTAGTCTCGATTTTACAGGTGTGTATGCGAAAGTATGGTCATGACGATGTTCTCACACGCAAACAGGACAAGACGAACTCCTTGGTGAATTCTTATAAGGAAATTAATCGAGTAGTCGAGGATCTTTCGACGTGCCCTTATAACCATGACGCCTTTGCCGAGCTCATCGGAAAGATTCAAGCAGCTGTACGTATCCTTCTGAATAGTTGGGTGGCATCACTCAAATATCTCAAAATTTAGGTCGACCGTCTGAACTTGGAAGGCTTCGCAAATCTTGAGAATTGGGTGGCGGAACTCGATGACCGAATAGCAGGAATATTGGCACAAAGATTGACCCATATACTGCAAGTTTGGTGCACCGAATTTGACAAATCGGACGACGGCGAGATACGGCGGGAAGCTGTGCCCCGTGACATGACAAATAAACGGAAAGGGGACAAATGGAAAGAAGAAAAGGATAAAGTACGCCTCTTTTCAGCTAATCGCGTTCTCTTAATCTGACGGCCCCCATCAGCATACCCCGGATAGCAACATGACGCTGGAGCCAATTGTTCATGAAATTAGGATTCAAAATCAGGTCATTTTCTTGGATCCACCAATTGAATATGCCAGAGATACATGGATTAAACAACTTCATGAATGGCTTGGAGTTATCTGTAGATTGCGAAGGATACGAAGCTCTCGATATGAGATTGGTCTACAGATGGACGAAGGTTCGACCATCGATTTGACGTATACCTTCCTTGTACGTGCTCTAACAGCCTCCGCGGAACTCTGCTTGACTCTTACTTAGCTCACACGGTTTACCGACGGGACTTTGGAGAAGTCGTTTACATTGATCGAGAACAAAGTGCAGCAGCTACGAGACTACGTATCGAAATGGCTTCAATTCCAATCTCTCTGGGATCTCGAAGCCGAATACGTTTTCAACCGGTTAGGAGACTCGCTCGCAAACTGGCAACAGCTCTTGATCGAGATCAAACGCACCCGGTCCACCTTTGACACTTCGGACACCCAGAAATCGTTGGGCGTTTGTGTGATCAACTATGAGCAAGTACAGGCTCGCGTCAACGCCAAATATGACTCCTGGCAGAAGGACATTTTGAGCCGGTTCGGTGTTAAATTGGGGAATGCGATGAAGGAGATGCATGCTTCCATACTGAAAGCACGTCACGATTTGGAACACCAGTCGATTGAAGGCCTCTCGAGTGGTGCACCACGACGCGCATGATCACGATCTTACTTTGTCGTGGCAACGGTTCTCCGTTTTCCACTCTTCACGCATGATCTCCTCGTTTTTTGTCTTTCTTTTCTTTCATGTTCTTATCAACTGTGGTTATGATTCTCATGTGAAATATCGCATACGCCTTTCTTTTTTCCTTCTCCATGTTTGTAAACAAAAGATTGCATTTCGCTTTTCTCCTTGCTTTTAGCTGAAAAACACGCACAATCACAGACAGACAGAGAAAGCACAGAGACAGACACACAAGTACGAGAGGGAAACTGGAGACAAATGAACTGGAGATGTGCATCCTCGGAAAACTGAGGGACTTAAAGAATCGCATATGACATTGAACACGAAAAATCAGAAGGGGGGGCCAGGGCCAAGAACGTCCAGCGAACTGCCGCCAATCAGTCGACGGGGAGGTGTGTGCAAGAAAGAAAGAAAGAAATGGATAGCTAGTCTCGCGAAAGAGAGAGAGAGAGACGAGGAGAGAGACGAGGAGAGCGAGAAAGAGAGACGGGGGATGAGGACGCGAGTGCGTCATAAAAAACAGCAGGGGGTTGGATGGATTGCAGTCGAAAGCCGTGAGAGTCATAAACCAAAAATTTGTACAACCGCCCTGACAGGACAAGGGGGCAAAGTAAGAGGAGAGAGAGGGAGAGAGAGAGAGCATTGATCGCTTTTTCCGTTTGTACGCGCCGCATTAGAAAAAAAGGAAGAGGGTGTTCAGTCGTTCAGATACGAGCGCCACTGCCACTCCTCTCGACATCAATGCCATTAGGGTGACCGTTCATGCCAGGATAAACGAACCCAGTACCGTCAGACGTGTTAGAGTCAGGGGTCTGACGAGCATTGGTACCCTCAGGACTGTTCTTCTTGAGGTCGAGTCGAGCCAGGAGCGAAATGGCGTGCTGCGTATCGGCGTCGTCCACAGAGGGCCTGCCGTTACCCGTATTCGGAACCGGCATGTTCATCATGCCCATATTGACCATGGGATTAGAGCCGGATTGAGTCGGATGGATGAAGCAGCAGCGCTTGCCATAGGGGCAGCTTCCCGTCACCCAGAAAGTCTAAGAAACAGAGGTCAGATTTCGTTCGACCGATTACGAGTATCCAGTACTCACTCGGCAGATCTCGGTCTTGTACTTGGGGTGACGAGGAACGATCCGAACATCGGTTGTGCCATGAGCAAATTGGCATTTGACTCCATATCGGCAGCTTTGTTTCTCTTCCCAGTTGCGGCAAATCTCGGTCTTATACCTGTAATCAAAATTGTAAGAGGACTAGATAGAGAGGTTGATACGGTAAACGCACAGGCCAATTTTCCGGTTGTGCGCGCTCGGCCCACCAACAACCATACCCTGAGCTTGGCTGATCAGGTGGGACAAGGGCATCTGGGGCTGAGAGTTGGGATTGATCTTCCATTGCGTGGGTGGTGCGGGTTGAACGGGCTGGGCGGGTGGAGAGTAGATCGTGCTTGCAGGGGAAGCCAATTGTGGGGGAGGCCTGGGAGTGTAGAAATTACCGCTGGGAGCGGGTGGTGTGAAGAATCCAGGCCACATAAGGGAAGGAACAGTCTGTGGTACATTTGGCATAGCCGTCGGGAAAGGGTTCAAAGAAGGGAAGGCAGGGAATGGAGGTGCAGCAACTGAATGACCTTGATTAGACCACGAGTGAGAGTAATACGAAATTAACTCGCCTTGAGCCATTGGATTGACCTGTTGATACGAGGGTGGAGCGAGTGCGAGTTCTTGGGGAGGGTAACTCGAGCGACCAAGGCTCCTAGCGCCTGCAGCAAAGTTGGCGTTGTTGGGTGGAGGAATAGGCTGCTCTAAGGGGATGCTGGAGGGAGATGCAATAGGTGAGAGAGAAAGAAGTGGAGCAGACTTGGTCCTTCGGTGAGCTTGATTTTGACCCGGGCGTTGCACAGGAACATCAGGGAGTTCATTCGGATGCGGTACCGTTTGAATCGAGTGAGGTGCAGGTTGGATGTTTGCGTTAGAGGAAGGCGCCACGGATGGAAGCTGCATTGGAGGGAACGCTGCTGTAGCACTCTGAGGTGCAGGCAACTGCGAGGTAGCCATCGACTTCTGGTTAGGGTGAGCCGAAAAGGGCACTGGCCTAGATCGATGCTGGAAGGAGGTGTTGATGTGCATCTGCATTGGTTTACCGGGGGCTCGGCCGGGAAATACTTCTTCAACGGGCGAGGAGGTGAGCTGGTCCTGCAGAGCCATATTTGCTTTCCATCCATTAGTAGCATTAGAGTCGTCTTGTTGTTTGATCAGAGCTTCGTTGTCGGATGCAACGAGGTCCTGAGGAGTGCGGAGGGTGGAATAATCAGAGAGCGAGCCCTTGGAGGATAACGAGTTAACGCGCATGTGAGATGCGTGAATATCAATATTTTGCGTGTCAAGTGCAGTCGTGTTGTGTCTGCGAGGGGCGTGATGCCCATGTCGATGGGCTTGAGCGTGAGGGGGGAATTCCATGAGCGTAATGTCTTGTCGTTGCGCAACAGAATGCATGTTCTGTCTTTTTCGTAACTGTTCAGTTAAATTTTAATGATAAATCTGCGTAATTAGCGTGAAATCGTCAGACTGCGTCCGATGGGGGTGTTGAGTGGCTACGCCCGCCATAGCATGCATGTGTGCGCCGCTGTTAAGTAAGGACATGTTCTGGTACGTACCGAAAGGTTAAGACAGCGAGATGGGGGGGATGTTGAGATATGTATAATCAAGCAGAGGGTGTGTTTGATATTTAATGCAAGACGGGACTCGAGCGGCGTCGTTGATTGGGTCGTGCTGGCGGGTTCGTCGTCTAATAAAGCCCGGATCGCTTTTGACGCTCAGAAGGACACTGGAGCCTGTGTTGGGCGGTCACAGAGAGTCTGTCGTTTGCGTTGAAGAGCAGCGGTGAGTGCGATGCGATGAGAGCTTGGCTGTAACTGGGAGGAGATCGAGATCGAGACGAGAGAGCTGTGGAAAAATATAGAGCGACGGCGTGCAAGCTATAAAAGGGATTGGAGACTTTTTAAACAAGAAACTTGAAATTCATGCAGTCAGAGTGGGCTTTGGTTGGATCCAAGTTGCGAAACTGGCTTCGCTAGGGCAGGGAGTCGCGCTTCGGCCACGAGGCAGACGAGGCTGGGGTTCATTCAAACCAGGGCCTCTCTGCCCTTTGCAGCTTCAAGAAAATGGTAAACAAAGTTTGCAGTCAGGTGCACAACAAGCCAAAACGACGTCTCAAATGCGCCACGGATAGCGAAGTGGCATCCCTCAAAACCAACAAACAAACGAGCAGCCCTGCAAGATCTAGATGCATTATTTCCCGAATGGATCTTTCCATGCGACGGCAACGACGAGGACAGAGGAGGTGATGGAGGAGTAGCAAACACCCCCCTCCCCTCCTTCGATCACGATCAACTACCACCACACCATATGATTGCACTGCTCCTCCCTCATCTATCCAACAGCTTATCTATCTCCCTCGAGTTGCAGTCTCTATTCAGAAACGTAAGTGAAGTGTAGCTATTCCGTTATATCGTCACTCCTACTCACCTACCTCCCAATCCACCTTGCGCACCCAACTAACACGAACATCAGCATCACGAGAACCGCATCACACTCTCGTGTTCTGTAACCCCGGCCGCTCGCTTGATAAAAACCCGGGTGGATGCGGCGTCACTCGAATTAGGAAGGTCGACCAGGATATATCGGTAGACAAAGTTGTTCGTGGAGTCCTGGTTGTCGAAAAAAAAGGTCCCATTGGAAGATCATTGCGAATTGGAGGTTATCCACGAGCAACGGAACGAGTTGGAAGGCCCATCGAAGCAATGACTGTCAGCTATCTTGTGTAAAGAAACGGCGCTAAGCGCCAGACAGAAGACGGGGGACAGGCATTCGGGATCTATCTGAACATACGTACCCTGACCAAATCCACATGGACTTCCCCGCTCGTGTAGACTAAACGTTGCTGTCTCGCTTTCGATCCCGAGAGTGTCGTGGTTGCAGGACGGAGACTGGCAATCAAAGAAGCCCATATTGAAGCGGGAAGTGATCGGGATTCAGATTCCTTCGGTGTTGGTCCCGAAGGAGTTTCGTTTGCAGACTGAGAGCCTTGGGAGACGGTTGGCTGTTCCAACGGTTGTCCCGTCAGCAGGGCAAATATCCGTTTGCCCCCCCTCCATACGTCCCTTCTTGTTTCTTTAGCCCAAGCTCTTGCAGCGTCAATTGACCAATCCCATTCCCTGACGTCCCACCACTCTAATTGCCGCCACGTTAACACGTTGGAGGTATCCTGAAGAAACGATAGTATCAGTATTTATTCCTAATTGAGACGAAAAAGAAGAACGGATGTCATTGAGGCAATGGGGAGAATAGAGTAAGGGAGAGTGATAGGCGAAGGAATAGAAAGAAAAGGTTGATCACAGGTGAGGTCTCGATCCAAAAATTGAGGTACAGATGTTCCCTTCCCGCAGAGTCGACAGTAATTGCTGACGGAACGCTCCGGTTTCTGTGCCTTGGTCGGTCGACTGACGATCTTGGGGGAGACGTATGGAATTTGATATGTGCTGCCGGAGGGAGTAATTGCCGAAGCTGAGAGCGATCACGTGAGCTCACTAGGAGGTCAGAGATTTATTGTACACTTACACCTGTATGTTGAGCGATGTGCTCGCAAGTGTCTGCATAGATGACGGTAGGAGAATTCTACGGATCACAGTCAATGGTCAATACACCTTTCCGAGACAATAGGAAGACGCTATTCATTCGGAATGGGTCTCGAAACAGAAACGCACCGTGCTCCCAAGTTCTGTGGCCAATGCGTAAAACAACAAAGCCGTTAGCCCCGCACCAGCTAAGATAACAATCGAGCTCGTAACTCGGGCACCACTTCTTACGACTTTGGACGGTGTATATGACCAGAATGTGTGCAGAATCGACGCAGGCCAAGAGAACCACCAGTCGACATTTGAAATCGCCAGTAATGGACCAAAGAGGAACGAAATACGTCAGCCAAAATATCAATCTAGGACAAGACGAGGGTCTGACCTTTGCCACCAACCCCCAAATCCTTCCATTGCTTATAATTCTTGGGAAGATCCCGTGAACCAGGTCTTATTCCCAGATAGAATACACCGTCAGAACCTGGACGTCCGGCATTCGCCTTTGCAGCTGACGCATTGTCAAGATGTGTGTTTAGCAGCGACTCGGTCTGGTTTTGGTGGCGTTTTAGCGCGTCATATCTACTCTGTTTCTCCTTCAAGTCTGAAGAAGGGTCCTTTGTCGCAAGAGAACGTCGAAAAAGAAACTGGGTCGGTTGAACTGGAGTCTGTCTTGGTGAGCTTGACCTAGCTAGCGCTCGAACAAGCATTCTACGAGCTGTATACGCAATACTGTTGGCTCGCGTGCAGTTATTTGGGTTCATTGTTCCCTTTTGGCTTGCGTGGTCACCAGAAGGTGGTGTCGAAGCTTGGATTCCAACACTTACAGCCTTGATAACGCTAACGCAGATAAAACTGCATGGAATAAACAGGATAACTCCACGGGAATGTTAAAACCTGGACATGATTGTAGGATTAGGAACAGATATCCTAAACACACTGCGACTGCAGGCTTTTAGCCTAAACCGACTCAGTCGTCTATCAAAGCGCATTTTAACCGCAAAGGAGTTTGCTTTAATGCAGGATGCCACCGGTTTCCCAACTTCATCGTCCCTCCATGCTCCGTTTGCTCACCAATCGGACGAAGGGTTTAGGATCGAAGCAGTGAGTCGCTTCCTTGGAGTGCGGTGAGAGAACTCTATTTCATTTTGGTTGCGCTCGACTTATGGTTTGGTCGCCAGATGGGCAGCGAAGGAAGCTATCTACAAAGCGCTTTACCCTCATTATGTCCTTACATGGAAGGACGTGGAAGCTCTCCCGATTTCAATGTCGAAGCATAGAACCGGCAAACTCGATTCAGCTGAAGCTGGAGAGAGGCGGTTACCATTATGGGATCCAAACCCGTCCAGTGGGAAACTGCAGCTACGATTCACCAAATCCCTTTGCATCAATGTCAATGAAATAGCCTTGAGCAAGCTTAACATTCATATGTCAATTTCACATGATAATGATATGGTGGTTGCGACGGTACTAGTCGAAGGGGAGTAGCATTCTGCGATACGTACATATACGTTTATGCTCTATCCATATCATGGTACGATGCGCGCAGCAAATTGAAGCCTCTTTAGGTCATCGAAGAGATGTCTTATCTCCAGATCATCAGTTTCCTCTACGCCGTTTGCCACCTCCACCACGTCAGATGCGACCCAATCGTGT
>WSTS01000230.1:0-19967 GCA_019627755.1 Serendipita sp. 411 | reverse complement strand
AGCAGGATCAGGCTAAGGGTCAACGAAGCTTGGACCCAACATCAACACCAGCTACCTGACATCCTAGGCCATCGCCGTTGCATATTGTTTTCATTATATACTATGTATATATCTAATTTGGTTCTAAATGACGTTCATTCTGCTCCCGCGTGAGTCTGCGCAGAGAGGGGGCACACGAAATATTTTCACAGCTAACAGCCCGCGCTATTTCTACCTTGTTTCTGGGGACAAGGAATTTTTTCCGAACACGGGGCTAATTATGGTAAGCAAATACCAAACACTTCACTCATATATAACTTTAGACAATAACTGCCGCAGCCTCCATGCGACTGACAATGCTCTATCATACATTTCTGGAGCTAGAGTTTACAAGAGACGCTATGTGATTGCTTCCTTGATCCGACATACCGTGGTGCTCACTGAGACTTGCCCGCTGCAACCTCCTTGTTGGTCTCGATACTTGCCTGTGTGTTGCTTTGCAGCATCTGCAGCAACGTTCGCGTTCCTCACATTAACTCCAGCAGTTATAGCGACATTTGCGACATTCGAAAGGTTACTTGTGTGCTCAGTCCATGATTTCTTCTCCTTCTCCTTGTGGGAGGATGTGATTGATGCTGCGTCGTGTGATGATTGATGGATGGATGGACGTTGTTCCCATTGAACTATGTGATAGATGATTCGACGACCCCCCGACCGAAGAGTCATGGGAATGTCCGCTAGGTGTGTGGCGGAAGGGAGCTGGTCCGGCGGGAGTATGAGACCCTGGATGATCTGTTCCATGACTAAAAGGCGCAGAATGAAGTAGGTCATGTCCAGGTGGAGACGAAGAACAGCGACGAAGGTCGCCGAGACCGTGTCCTCTGAAGTCCACGGCTCCCAGAGTGCGTCACTTGGTTGACGACAGCTTTTTCGGTCTTGGAAATAATTGCCCCAAGCAGCCCTCCTGGAATAGGCGCCGAGAAGACATGACTTACAGCAAGAATGGCGAGATCACAATGGGCACTCGCATGGTGAGCTTTGTTATCTTCGATAAATGTGTTTCGTTCTGACAGAGTAAATAGGTAAATGAATTGACTATAGGGTGTCTTCAAAATCAGTACACCCCATGCAATAACCGGACAGGAGGAAGGATAGAGGGAACAGACAGAGGGCACCAGGCCTGGTTGAAGACAAAGGATGTTCCTTCTGAAGGGGCTGCAGGATCGAAGGAATATCTGTAAGGGGCCTATATACGTCTCCTCAAACCATTATCGTTGATTGATCCCTCTCCATATTCAGAAGTCACATCACGGTAGGCCGACTTCGTGACCATACTTCTACTTACACAGCTACTGTTGGTATCTAGGCAGACTTGGGAGATCCAAGCTGGATGAAGTTGCAGCGCACATAGACAGATAGACAGACATGCTTCTCAACGAGATTCCTTGTTGATGGAGGAGTTGAATACTCAATAGCAGTAGAATTCGGAGTATTCTATAACAACAACATGAGGAACCCGTTCTCCAGCAGGGCATGGTCTCTCAGTCTCTCAAGGTGATCTGGTCTTGTCGGTCCAATCATCGGTACATCCCAGCCATCGACCATGGAAGCTATGAGTATGAACACTCTATCCGTTCATTTCCCGGGTAAACATATGGTCACCTCTCGGTATACACACAGTCTGCGTTATCCAGTGGCTGTTCCCGTGACATCCAGTACATACATGCATCTGTAGGCACACTTTCTTCATTCTCCATGTAGTTTTTCTTTTATTTCTCTAACACGACATTTCTTCTTATTCAACCGACCGAAGGCAGAATGTTGCCATTCAGCAACGGCGTCGGCTGTCACTTTATACAGCCCTTGCCAATACAGCCCCCTCGAATGGAGTGCGAGTGATTGACTTGGCCAGTACGAGAACAAGTGCGATTCTCTCACACAGGAATGCGATCAGACTTCTATGGCACATGTGGAGACATTGAGTCCTTTCTACCCTCATCAAAATCCCTCATCGATATGGTTCCCTTCGCCACCCTCGTTTCTCAAGCATTATGCCATCACCATTTGATATGGTTTTCCCTCATCAAACTCTATTCTCAATTTATTTCACCTTTCGAAAGGTTCATTCGTATCGTCTGGGCCGTCAGGCTATCTCTGAAATTCTTTCCATGGGACAAAGAGCCTCGTTATTTTAATTTTATTCGACAAAAAACTATCTATAAGGGATGTAGTTGCGCTTTTAACTACCTTCATCATATCTAGATCAATCTGAACTCGGATGTTGGCGGCGGCAGTGATTCTGGACTACAGGAAGGGAACGCGCGCGCGACCTGTGCGTACGTCGGGTATACTTGGTAAGATTGAATCAAACGTTCAAGGGTACTCCTTTTACTGGTGAGATTGAACCCCACTACTCAATACACCTCTCTCCCTTCCATTGACCCCAATCTATCGCAATCTGCGAAATATTTTGGAAAAAATTATTTGAATAATTCAGAGATCGCTTATTCGAGACCAGACATCAGCCTATCAGTACAACCAACTGGCGCTTATATCTATGGACCATCAGAAGCTGGACGGTCATGGGCGACCGTGCGACGGAAGTATACAACGCCAACCTTGGTAATGGGTGCGATACGGTACGTGATAACTGATTAAAAGCGTAGTCCTCATCGGCGTTGCAACTAGGAAATGCTCACTAATAGCTCATTTGACAACATAAAGTCAAATCGACCTCGACAGCAATTCCTACTGAGTACGGGAGAAATTGAGTTAGCTGTGGCGTCTAATATTGCTTTCCGTAAACAAACTTATGGAAGAAGTGGGCCAAGGATGAGCTTGGAGGCAAGGAGAGGTCACGTAGGCTACTAGTTTTGGTTCAAGACCAACGGTGACCGTGCACATGATCACCTATGGTTGTCAAGCCCATCTTAGAGGGTGGGTGGAAACGGCCGGAGTTTGAAGGAGCAGAAGAGTGATGGTTCCGATCATCCTCATGCGCCCGCACTTCCATCCCACGACGAAATTCTCGATTCAAAAACAAACCGGGCGAAGAGGATAGTCGGTCGAAGGTGAGGACGCTATTATCGTTTCATTTCAAAGTCATGAGCGTGTAGCCAAAGCTGATTCTGGTGCACATACCCAGGAAATGTCAGTGCTTTCTTCGTGAATTCCTCAGAATATGGGTGCGTCACTATTCTGCTTTCGCCTTGCCATCGAATGGGTTAGCCACACCCATGCTAAAGCACCTACCTTTCACCCGTTCTTCACGACTCATTACTTCTTAGTACCACTCCTCCGGTAATGTCTGTCCAAACTATGCGACAAAGGCGGCCCACAAAAGGATAAACCAGATTACCGGGGCAAGCGGGCATTACCAGCCTCCGGAACTCAGCCCTTTGACATTGACCTACATATAGGCGTGTATTTAGCATTATTTTAGGTCTCAGTCGGGAGTCTGCATGCCCAATGGCCGCAAGACGAGAGCGGGAACGAGGAGGGGGGGGGGGGGGCTGTCTAAACTTCTCTCCACGGCTAGAATGTCTTCACTCCCACCTAGGGAGGGTGATTCTGGGTTTCAACGAGATGGACTACGAGCATTGCCATCCCGCTTATTACTTGGCATGAGCCTCGCGCGATGCAGAGCTGACGGCAAACTCGGAATTCTCTCACCGCTTTGGATTGAACTACTTTCATCGGTGCTGACCAGCGCAACTTGGATACCATGCTAGAGCTGAAACAAGCCTTCTAAACTGTGCATCTACCGGTGCTTTTGTGAACCGTGAATCTCGGAACTGCCCGCGTTCGAGGCTATAGCTCACTGCATCTAGCCGTGAACTTTGACGTCGAAGTTGAAATCAAGTTCTATCTGTGATGCCTACCATGAGAGACCGAGGTAACTCACTGTGTGAACGCTGGGTAGTCCGCTGTGCTATCTCAAATCGGTATCTCACCCAATGCGAATTGGTGCAGGCCTCACTGCAACGGCTCGTCTCTAGCGTTAGCGCCGTTGCTCCGTTCATTGGATCGCATGCCGTTGACACAACAGGTTGCCTTCTCCTGTGAATTTTCACACATTGCCTTCCTCAATGGAGGTAAGGGGTTCACACGAATCACATTGTCTTTACCTCGGCAGGAGAGTTCAACGTGATATTTTCCCGCACTAGTGGCGTCAGTGCGGGTGGCCAGAACTCATCTCTGCGTACATTGCATTTGCCTCCTCCTAGCCGATGAAGGAAGTGGTGGCCTAATGGATAAGCGAATATATCTATCTGAACTGGCAAAATGGATTCACGTGATTATGCCGTGTATAAAAGGGAGGACCTGTGGACCTCTAAAAATTCCAGCGTCGACCGCCCCAACTTTTCTTCTCTACAACACTCCTCTTTTCTCTTTCTTTCTATCAACACTTGTTCTTCATTATGTATTCTTTGTCATTTCTTTTTATCTATTCCCTATTGCTTGGATGGTCAGGTACCGTAATGGCGGCTCCCGTCCCGCCGTATCAAGACACCCCATATCAAGAAGGGCAGATCCCCGTCGCCACATGGGAGAAACTTGAACAAGTCTGCACCGCTACCGAACACAAACTCTTTCCAATGTTTCACCGATGGATCCATTACTTCAATGTCAACAACGTCCAGCCCGGGGAGGATGGGGTTACAGACCAGATTGTGGACGAACTAATTAGAATAGGGGCAGCGAGGGTCGTGAGTGAAGTTTCATATCATATATAATTGTAAAGACACTCATTCGCCGGATCCCCCCTCAGCACTTGATCCCAGCAAAGGCAGAAGGGACGATTGGCTCTGATTTCTTCATCCAATTGCAATTTGAAGAGGATGACCAGCTGAAAGCCAAGGTACTAGCAGCCAAATTGAAAGACGTGTCGTTAGCACAAAGCGCAGAGGAAGCAGCAGCAGCAGCAGGAAAAGCAACCCCATTACGAGCCAAATCATCTAGGCTCCAAGTTCTATCAACAACGGGGTCAGGAGCTGTTTCGCCTGGTGGAACTACTACCACGCCCGGTGGAACTATTACCACGCCCGGTGGAACTATTACTACACCCGGTGGAAGCAAGAAGAAGAAGGCGACTGGACTTTCACACCATTCGCCGGCTCTCATGCCCAAGGAGCCAGGACACAAGGGACTCACGATCTACCTACAAACCAAGTGGTTTAAGCATGATGGCCCAACTGGTGCAATGGTTGCCGATTTCACTTACATGTAGGCCATTCTACTCGACATTATTTTGCTTTTCGCCATTTCTGATTCTCTTGTGTGTATTAGTGGGAAAGGGGCCAGGAAAATCCAAATGGAGCTCTTGTACGATACTGTCGAAGCAGCGAAGGTTACTTTACTTTCTCTTTCTCGTTACCCTAGAAATCTCTAACAACCTCATGTAGGCAACGAATCCTGACACTATCGGCGGGTATGTGCATGCATTTTTAAGAGGTCCGAATAGGTTCTTACTAATCACCTCTCAGATATCTCCTTCTTGCGTCCGACAGGGTTGCATTCATCTCCCTTGACGTCGTCATCAGAGAGTGCAAGGCACATGCTCCTGGTAATAAACTCCCCGAACTACACAACCTCGATGTGAACAGGGCAATGAGCAAGACCTTCTGGGAAACGACGAAGAAAGATGCCAGTAACCAGTATTGCTTCATGGAAGATATGGTGGTTGCGGGAAGTAAGAGTGTCTCTCCACCACGTACCGGCAGCCAATCGGGCGTTGGTGGAACTCAAGGGGACTGAATGCCCCAAAGGTGTGTGAAGTGGTAGGGCTGCTTCATCAAGTACCAGGCAGAGTCGCCAACTATCTATTTTCTGTGTCATTTATGTATCTATTATATGTATAGTATTTAAGATAAAATTGTCCACCGAGTTTGCTTAACATTGTGAGTTACTCTAACGTTTTTCCCCCAATATGAAGACGACAACGATTGATAGTGGCCCAGTCAATTCATGCGGAATTATGGTGTTCGTAATCAGTTAACCTTGACAAGAGACGGTTTCGAGGAGAGTTTCATCGAGTTTTTGCGCCAATTGATCCACCTGAGGCCCCATTGGACGAAGCGTCTTCCCGCGGACATGGGTTAAATATTGGGTTGGAGGACAGAAATTAGGAAGAAAAGGTGTATATTCGATGTACCCAAAAGGTTGCAGACCACCTGACGGTGATTCTCACATAGCGTACAAACTGATGAACTGCATGAACTGACCTGTGCTGAAGGTTCTCCGATTATCTTGATTTTTATTTTCTAGTTGTAATAGCATGACCACTCCACTTGCTTGTACTTCATACCATCGAATGGAGAGTATTGCTGATCATCTACGAGCGGCAAGCAGCGAGCGGAGCGGTTCAGGCATTAGGCAGGGCTCCGTCAGTCGGGTAGTCATAGAATTGCGGTCTTCTTCTGATCTCTGGTATGTGTTCTGATTAAATGATTCGTATGATGCGTAAAGTCAAGGTAGTACGGTCGCAATGTGGTAAACGCAGTCAACTTCCCTCCTCGACTCTTTTCAAAAAAGAGGATCAAGATACCAATAGAGATTGAAATTTCGTGATCTTCGACCAATGGAACATGTCATTCTAGTCGAGAATATCGTGAATGTTGACGAAATGATCAAATTTCTGCAACCCCATGATGAATTAGCCCTCGCACACCCAAACCAAGCCGCATCCTCGGGTGTCTTTCCTGGAATGAAAGAAGAATGGATTGCCTGGGCACGAGCTTCTGATGATCGATGGAAAGTCCTCGTTCGAGCGTATCAATCTCCAGACGGTTCGTGTCATTCTCCGATTGCAACATGGGTGAGCGTCTCTGACATGATATTAGACAGAGATCTGTTCAGAAGGGCTTCCACCTGATCTTGGGGCTTTTATTCGAATCGCTCGGTCACTCGGGTTACCTCGACATCCCTTCTACATCCCCAATGACAATATTCCCCCTGATCAAGTTTTACGAGTGTCCCCCAAGAAACTACACGAAGTGTTTACAATGTCTTCATACATCGCATCGTTATTTGTGGATCTGATACAGGATCAGAAACTATGGATCGTTGACGTCGGCGCCGGGCAGGTACGTTGTCTCTTGACAAGAACTGGCTTTTGATACGATTTCAGACTTATATTGTGCTCCTTTTACGTAGGGCTATCTCTCGCGATCGTTATCGGCTCCCCCAAATAACTTTCATGTACTCGCCTTGGACTCGAATGATAACCAAACAGCTGGTGCCATGTCGAGGCGCGATTGGCTAATCGACCCCAAAGAAACCCGATCCAGTGACAATCGCTCTAACCTTGTTGACGATAATCCTAACGACTCCCCAAATGAGAGCGGAGGAGTACCCATTTCTGAAGCGACTGGGAGTCTTACACACCGAACTGTCCACATAGGCGATAATGATTCACTCTTTAAAGGCATCAATCAATGGATTGGCGATCGTAGGCGTGGTGATGTATCAGGGTTGGATGCACCCATTCCAATAGTCCTTGTGGGTTTGCATTGCTGCGGGGATCTCACTCCATCAGTGTTGCGGTTTATTCGTCAATACCGAAGAAATGACCAACAAACTTCATTTCGGGTGGTTGGTTGTGTCATAGTCGGATGTTGTTACAATATGTGCGGGCCGGCGAGTGAGTGTAGTACACCAAGGGAAGAAAAGGCTAACTTCCACATGCTTAGGCCTTCCTCTATCGCAGAAAATGACTTCTGCATTTTCGACGACTGGTTCTTTATCTTTGGAGACACAGCATCTCCATCTTGCGACGCAAAGTCCGTCTACATGGGACATCACGACCCCTGTAGACCGAAACCCCCCTGGTTCCCCATTCTCACCCGATCGTAGAGTTACAGAACTTTCTCCAACCGCCCTCTCAATTCGAAAAGTCGCCTATCGTGCGTTACTCGCCAAGCGACTTCCGCTCGAACTTCGTGTAGAAAATGCATCAAGGTCGACGCCAGCCGATAACTCCGAGCTTGGAGCGATGAAAGAGGGATTCACGACTGTAAATAATCTCCGAGACATCGATTGGCGGTCAAAGAGAATTGGGAGGCTCGCGAATTCCGCCTATGTCGACTTTCCGACGTATTTAGGAGAAGCGAAGAGAAAACTTAAATTGGATGCGAAGGTCAATTGTGACTTGAAATCGGATCTAAACGTCGAGGAACAGGAACTCTGCAAAGTCCTTGAAGTGTTCCATGTCCTGCGATGCTTCCTGGGCCCGGTTATTGAGAGCCTGATTGCCTTGGATCGATATTGGTTCCTCGAGGAGACCGCTGAGCAAGATTTGGTAGCAGAGACCAACAATAGAGGTGCCGAGTCAAGTGAAGGAAGGGGCACTGATGGTAGCGTGGTTCAGCTTGTGAACCTTTTTGACCAATCGACTGGGAGCCTACGGAATATGGCGCTTATCTGGAAGGAATAGCAGCTTCAGACTGTTCAAGCTTCGGTATCGCAAATAAGTCGATATTCAGATATTGATTTCTATAATATAACAGGATATCCTCATTCAACAATCGGTATACAAAGACATTTTAAATTCGAGTGTAATAGTTATGATCGATGTCATTTCCTGTTAGCCTCCCGTGACCTCCAGTTCGGCCGGTTGGTCAGGATTAGATCCCTCCCCACAGCTAAATCCTACATGAATATGTAAGTGTGAACTGAGACATATATATTCAACCAAGTGACTGCCCGTCCAGACGACATGACTAAAAGGTAGTACTGTAATTGTCGTGAGGTCTTGACCAACAGACACTCCGATTGATTCCAGAATCCTGTCTCGTTTAATAAATTAGATACAATTTGACACTCATCGGACATGAACTAGGACGAGGCGAGAATAATTAAGTGGGACTCGACCTGTCGGTGATAGCCGCGACAGCTTTATAATTAATAGTTGCGGCGAACCTCCTCGGTCCTTTCATCAACATCCATGAATAAACTCGGAAATCTGACCAAGATGCCTAGAAAAAGAATTTTCCGGCGGTCTAAAAAGAAAATAATTAGAGGTTACGAAGCACATTCTATTGCAGCGGGACAACCTGATCAAGTCTAACACGTCTGATCATTCTTCGATGCCAATCCAAAAAGACATCCACGTAAATGCAGCGAAATTCTTGTCATCAGCAACAAATTCACCTTTATTCCGAACCAACCTTACAAAGGAGGAGTTTGGATAATGGCGAACCAACTCGAGGCGAAAGCTAGCCTAACCCATATCTGCTCCTACAAATTTCTGGGGTCCTGAGGTTACAGGGGTCCAAGTTTGGTACTGGGCTATCTACGGAGCCTGACAGTTGACAGGCTGAGCCCACTCTTTGTCTCTCCCACAACGACTAAGTGAACAATCATGGGTATGTTTAAGCCCTCATTCTCTATTTTGGCTCATCTTTGTGCGATAGATTTCAACCACAAAGCGCCAACTGCGTCAGAACTGCGGTATTGCGTAGAAAATGTCTTCCTCCCTCCTAAGCTTCCACAAAGAGAGGACGAAGACGAATACCAGAAAGATGCTGTCCTCATCAAACTCGTGTCTCAGAGTATAGAGAAGTTTTTGGATACTTTGAAGCAAGGGGACCCGCCCCCCTCTCACAAGGCGACCAGTGCATGGGCAGTGATTGGCCGCATGCTCCCAAAGTTTTATGCACTACATACTTCAGACAAAGTGTCTGCCTCCTCGCTTGAGGGTGCCCTGCGTAACATGGAACTGCATGGTGAGTTACTTCTAGCCGGTGAAGTAACTGCACGCTCACACATCTATTAGATGTGCTTCCTTTACAAGTCAATCATCAAAACGCCGGAGTGATTTTTAGAAAATTATCTCCCGAGTTCTTTACGTTCGAGTCCTTTGAGCTCTCGCTCCCAAACGAAACAGTCGTTAGCACCTCTGGAAAAGTGGTCGTTGAATATCCTGCGAACCCGCGACTACTCCTCGAGCACAAGGACGAACTCCTCTCGACTGTATCCCATGCCCTGGCCTTCTTCAAGTCTACATATATCGCGGAGACACTCCCCGTACTGGTCAAGGCGGGGAAGACCCACGAGAACGTTCGTGATGTCGCTAGTCCACGCTATATCACCGAAGCACTCGCCGGCTATTTCAGAGCCCTTGAACCGGGTAATGGCACCAAGGTGGATACCCCGTTCATCACAAAGAGGATTGGAGATCACGTTCTTTGGAATTCGGGAGAAACCCCTTGGAGGCGTAGTCCTCTATGGTTGTTGCTGCGCGTCACATTGCAAAGCACGCTCCTGGAGTGCAGAGTCTCTACAGCAGAGGGCTACAAGGCGTTTCAGGCCTTCTTCATGGCTCGTCTCATAGACATGGCGGCAGATGTCGGCCCAGATGTCATCGAGACTGATCTTCTGAACACGATGACGCAAAAGCTGGCACGAAGGATGTGGAAGATTAGGGACGTCGTCGACAATAACATCAATGCGCCACTGGCCCAAGTCGTCAATACAATTTCCCGGACGGCAGAGATCATGCAAGGCCGATGGAAGGAGACGATGAATGCCTGTATCAACCGTATCCACTGGACGACTCCAAGCCCCGAACAGATCAAAGAGAGCATGCACTTCACATTTCCAAACAGCCAGACCTACTTGGTGGAGCTTGTGGGAAGAACTGCGGCTCTCAAAAAGACCTCCCCCACCTTCGATGTAGAAGCAACCAACCGCCAGCTCATTAGT
Source organism: Serendipita sp. 411 (assembly GCA_019627755.1). Taxonomy (NCBI): domain Eukaryota; kingdom Fungi; phylum Basidiomycota; class Agaricomycetes; order Sebacinales; family Serendipitaceae; genus Serendipita; species Serendipita sp. 411. The sequence continues at coordinate 9,284 of WSTS01000230.1, read as the reverse complement.
TCCTGCTCCGTTCGCCTTGATCCTATATCGACAACTCTCCCAGAGAATATAAACAGATTGGAACTAGAGATTGGTCTTTACGATCTTGAATGTTGGGTGAAAGCTCAACTTCCAAGCTGGGTCGGGTCGTCTGCTCGATCAAGTGCCGACTGTGCACCGCTCGCCTCCATTCTCCACCTTTACATGGAGCATGCAACAAATGCTTATCGAAATGCCCCTGAACGCACCTCCGTCATGTGGCTCACGGCCCTGGAGCTATGGATTGCGCTCGACCAGCTCGTCATTTCTTGGTGTCCTCTTCTTGGTGAATTCTCTCCGGACATACCCCACGAGCTCTTCGAACCTCTGCTCCTTCCCTTTTCTGAACAATTAAAGCGACTTCAGCAGGCCGAATCCTACCTTCAGAAGAGGCACAATGCATCTGCGCTGAAAGGTCGACTATCGGCAATTTATGGTGATATTAATTCACCCTCATCTTTCCATAACCGATATTTTTTGTCCTCAAGCGAATTAAAACGTCTCAAACGGAGCATTGAAGAGAAGCAAAAGCAGGCGAGGCAGCAAAAGGAGGAAGAGCTATGGAGGCTAAACAAGAAGCACCGGGACCTACTTAACGAGATCGGCCGGCTCTCCTGCCAATACTACAAGGAATACTATTATGGGGACTACATCGATAGACATGCGAGCTGGTGTTACAAATGCAGCCTCGTCAAAGAATCCAATTCTATTCACATACAAAAATCTGAAGACTACCTTCCAGATGAGGACTACCGTTCCCAACCGCTTGTCTTCGAACTCGATTGTCCCCTTCCGTTTGGCATCTGGCGAGATGCAACCCATCAATTTCGGCGTCGTGCAATGAAACACGAAGCTTCATCTGCGACAAGCAGCTATAAACTCTCGGATTATGAGCCCACAGATCAATATTTCGTCTCTAAAGGATTTCAAATATCAGTTGCCTCAAGCTCGATACCAATTTCCCGTCTTCCTGGTCGTGATTGCAGAATACCCTCCGAGGTCAACTCGGTAATATTCCCCCATGCAGGGCAATATTGTATCTTTGATACGGCCAAAGTAACTTTTTTGAAGGAAGAAATCGCCACTGAGGCGATACGCTCGCACACTACTTTCCAGATAGACCCCCCATATGCCCCCACCATGCAGCATTTTGTTTTGAATACGAATCATACTCCAAATTCCGTCATCGCTTCACAATCCCGTTGTCCAGTAGATTTACCTCTCAGCGAGTATGTTGCATTCGGGCACCTTCGCTCTGGTAACGCCCTCCAGTGGCGCAATATCGCACGGGCTCTCTGCAGCCACTCTCTCTCATTTACAGATCCATCCATCTATCTATTGCTCGCCCAGGCAACCTGGCAAGCAGGACCTGGCATTTCCGAAGATTACTGTCGAGATGCCCATCGCGACCTTCAAGATGTGACCTTCTCACAACAACTCTTGGACACTGTGCAATGGCATATGGACAGTCTAGGGGACTCAGGAACGAAGGTGTGGCACCTTGCATGCCTTATCCTTATAGCTTCCCGTTCTCTCTCGTTGTCACCAGATAATAGGATAGCAAATTCGGCCTTACGCCTGCTTAGCCAGGCGAGGACCATTGCCCTGTCATGGATCCAAAAACTCGAATGTGGCAACCGCAAAGAAGCTGAGCCGAGCAAGGATTACCAGCAAAGGATTTCCGTTCTCGCAATGGTCTGCCGCTCAACATTCGACGTTGAGGCCAGGTACCTACCAGGCATTTGTCAAGAGAATAGTATCCACATCATGATCGACATGCTAGTTCTGATTGCGTCGAACCCATTTTCTCCAGAAACGCATGCAATTCAAACACTCACTCGACGCGATAAGCTATTGTCCTATCGACTAGAACCATTTATTTCCAATACACCGGGGCTTTCTATACTACTGGATGACATCGCACGCAAGAGTTGGCCTAGCCATATCAAGAGCAAGTCCTGGTCATGTTTGTCGTCTCAAGGTGGCCGGTGGTGGAAGTCGAATCCCTCGAGCCTATTGCTGCAAACAATACACATCAACGTCATCGAGGGAACACTTCTTGTGAATGGTAAAACGGCAAACAAACTTCCTCAGGAATACCTGTCCCATAGTTCCTACAAGGCCGTATTTAGGAAAAATGTGAGTTCATTCAAACTTACGATGAGCTTACCTCAATACTCTTTAATAGTTCTCGTTGAAGGCCCGCCCTTCAAGCATGGTCGGAATGGATTATGAAGCACCGTACCAAGAATTCATGGTATAAACTTCACGTCGCTCTTGGATCCGTCAACTGAGCTTATTCGATTTAAAAGGTTCACTTCAAGAAAGCTGGTGGCGATCTTGTGATCCGTATTCAGCACCAAGGAGCGATGCACGAGTATATACCTGGTGCCAAGCTTCAAGAGGACATCCCTGCGAGCTTTATAGCTAATTACGACCTGTGGTACAAGGAGATGGGGACCACTAGGGTTATCACCTTCGGAGCCTGCAAAGACTTCCTTTTAGGCGGTGGATCACCTTGGCAAATATCCCTCGAGTCTCATCCCAGATTCGTGACCGGATATTTTCATAAATTGCAAGCCGGTCATATGATAGTAGCAATGAATCCACACTCGCAAACGTTCATAGCCGTTCACAAAATCCTCCACGTCTTAGAGCCCGAGCCACTCCGCATGGACGTCTTTATCGCTCCTGATGGGGAGAACCGATCCATACGGGTAGATCTTCCCAGACATTACCTCCATTTCCACATCACCGACGCCGGCACTTTAGAATGCGCCAATTTCCCAGGATATCAAGTAGCTGATTCTCAAGACATGGGGTGTCTATACGGCCTGACGGACTACTTGGTCCTATCAGATAATTCAACAGCCGAGAGTCAGCGCAAGGTTCTCATCCCAAAGGGCAACATTTCGATCTTAAGCAGTCGGAATGGTCAGCCACACGTCCACATCAAGTGCCTCGATCAAGGTGGCTTCTATGCGCTCTCTATAGACGACCTTGTTGGAAGGCTTCATGGATTTAGCACCGTGGAAAGTGACCTCCACTTGATCGAGCTCCATGCTTGTACCTCCTCTGCATTCTCCGACCCACTGACAGGAAGGAGAGGGATAGATGAAGCGTTGGACCGCCTCCAAAGTGCATCACTATTCTCGTATCAAGCATTGCCCCGGACTTGGCGGGCACAAATTAAGAGAATATCCAATATTTCTGCGCCTAGAGAATTTCATCCTCCTCACCTATCCCAGATGGAGAAGGTCACCTGGAATAGAGGATTACCACCGTCCTCACAGTCTCCAGTGTTCCATTTTGCTGTCAATCGTCTCCTAGAGCACTGGGAGAACATTACCCGCTTCGACACAAATGGTCCTGATTGTAAACCAATTGAAAGTGGCGCAGGAATGTCGAGGCTCAGTACCAGGGCGCTGCTCCGTGGGACTGCTGCACACGGCTGTAGAACGTCTCATGACACTACATACACAAGAACGTTCAATATGGCTTCAAAGAGCTCCCAAGACCGGGAATTGATTGCCTACAGTATGACGTTGTCGACGATGGGGATTAAGCGTCTCCCTATGCACAAGGACCTAGAGGCAGACATCCAAACATGGCCAGTTATCAAAGCATCACAGGGCTGGAGCTTCAAGGATGTCGCAAGCTGGTTTTCCCGTGACATAAACAACACTTGGACTACGTTCTATTCCCTTTGTCGAACCGGATCCCCCACTCCCTCCCTAGCAGCTTCGTTGGCATTCAGCATTACAGCTTACTATGATCCGACACTACAGCCCATTCTGGAGATACTAGGACGCATACAACTTGAAAATGCATTTAGACAACCGGGATTTGCTTACGAAGTACACACCGATCTACTCATGAATCAAGGTTGCATTTTCAAGGAGGATCAAGTCAGGAATCACCTCCAACAGACTGCTATCGGCTTCGATAATAGTCCTGAAGCACTCTTAATCAAATCTGCCAAAGGAGAAACCCATAAAGCTCGTGTAGAAGCACGGAGAAGCGAGTATCGATCCGCTGTGGCATCGGAAATCCACGTGGTTATTGAAGCCATTCGGCTATCCTGGCCCAATTATCCAAGTAATGGCGTCATACCTGTCACCCCTCAACGCCATCTGGCAGGAGTGAAAACACATGTGAAGGATCATATCTTTCCTCTCTTAGTGACATGGACCCGTAATCTCTTTTTCATCAAGCATATACGGAAAGTGCTCCAACAGCTTGCACTGACACCGGAAGCCGTCACCACATCAATGCTTCCATTCCATCAATGGATTATTCGACCTCCTCGCATACCCTCTCCTTTAGCTTCCTTTATCGATTTAAACCACCTCCTATCCAACCGCGAAATTACGGTCGATATTTCAAGCTGTGACGGAGGACTACCTTTCGGATCAGGTGGAGGGTTCGGTACTACGCCCAATAGGACGAAGCCCACCTCGCTCGAAGCCCTTTTGAACAAATTACAGGGGGAATCAAAGTCTGCCCTCGAGAATCATTATATTTCTAATTTGAAGAGCAGCATAGCGGCTTTGAGGGATTCTCCCTCTTTCCCAAGGGCAAGAATTGTCCCCATAGATCTCCTTCGCCAAACCACTTCCTATCAGCTACAGGTCCTCCAACATCTAAAGCAGGGCATTACCGATAATCTATCTCCGCATTCCCGTTCGGAGGAGCTAATATCTCGTTCTGGCCTCTGGCCACTCATCACCTCGAAAATACTCCTTCGCAAGCTTTCCTTTACAGAACGGTTCCACACTCCGGCTGATTGGATCTTTATAATATCTCATCTGGCCAACCAGATAATTAATGTGCAGCACGTACGACGAATCTTGCGCTCTGCCGTCATGAGAAAGGATGATGAATATGGCCAGGAGGTGCTACTAGGGCGAAAAAACAGGATGAAAGATGACTTAGAATGGTTACTATTGGAAATCGATGGCGACTTCTGCATCCGATCGAGACAGGTCAAGGTTGCGAATGCGATGATAGACCCTCCAGAACAGCATAACTCTGTGATGCAGTTAGACATGGGTGAAGGAAAATCCTCTGTAAGTACAGAATCAGCGATAGTCACCTTCGTTGACCACTGCATTAGGTAATTGTCCCAATGGCAGCTGGAAAGCTAGCAGATTCGTCTCGACTCGTGCGAGTTGTAGTCCTTAAACCTCAGGCCAACCTACAGCTTCAACTACTCAGACAACGACTTTCAGGGCTGGCAAACCGGCGCATATTCTCTCTTCCCCTGAGCCGTGACCTGAAAGTTAATAATGGTGGTGCTGAGACCATGAAGCATCTACTGGAATGTTGGCTCAAAACCGGAGGGGTGTGGCTCTGTCAACCGGAACACATCCTATCATTCCAGCTTCTCGGCCTAGACACATTAATGAGAGGGAAGACTAACCCGAACATGGCGCACAAGCTGATCGAATGTCAAATTTGGACGAAGAACAACACCAGAGACATTCTGGATGAGAGCGATGAGATTCTACATCCTCGGAATCAACTGATCTACACAATTGGATCTCAAAGCGAACTCGACGCAGCGCCAAGTCGATGGGAGATAGTACAGCAACTCCTTTCTCAGCTCCATCATAAACTCTCTCGATCCTCCACAACCAATGGCTTTCTTGTCACCTACGCGGCACCTCTCGCCAATCAAAGTTTCCCGGTAATCAGGATAGTGGGTGATAGTGCCCATGCCTTCCTTGTCGATCTAGCCCAGGAAGTTGTGTTCAAAAGCACACTGATTAACGTTCGGTTGCGTAACCTCTCCACCAGGCTCAAATATGCCGCCTTGCAGTTTATTACTGTCTTGGCCGTGAAACCTCTGGATGCTGCAGATCTCGAATCCTACTGCAGAAATCAAGGGAAAGACGATCCAGTTCTCTGGAAGAGCCTTCTCCTATTGCGTGGCCTGATTGCATATAGGATTCTCTTCACTGTTCTCAAGGAGAAGCGTTGGAAAGTCGAATATGGCCTAGACTTACGGCGATCACAACTAGCTGTTCCCTATCGCGCGCTAAACTCCCCATCCATCCGATCTGACTTTGCTCATCCAGACGTCCTAATTATAACAACATGCCTGAGCTACTATTATGGCGGGATGAAAGATGACATGATATCCCGGACAATGGAACAACTCTTCAAGACTGATAATCCAGAGCTCATTTACGGGGAATGGCTCTCGGAATGTTCCACGATTCCTGAAGCCGTGAAGGACCTCCGTAGCCTCGCGTTAGAGGATGAAGGAACAATGATATCGATACTACGACCAATTATCAAGCACAACAAGCGGGCGATCGACTTCTTCTTGAATAACTGTGTTTTTTCGAAGGAAGCCAAGTCATTCCCACAAAAGATGTCCACCAGTGGATGGGACCTCGCTGCAACGAAAGTCCATCCTACTACCGGGTTCAGTGGCACCAACGACTCTCGCTTCCTCCTTCCGACTACCATTGTTCAAGTTGATTCGGCAGAACAGCGACACACCAACGCAACCGTTCTCGAACGTATATTACGGCCAGAAAACTCGACTATCGTGGTCCATCGTGACAAGATTTCATCTGACGACCTCTTGGCAAGTGTGATGGAGCAGAAAACCATGCCCAAGGTCTTCCTTGATGTGGGTGCACAGATTTTAGACCGCAGAAACAAGGAGTTCGTCGCAAAGTGGCTCTCTCTCCTTGCAGATATCGCTACGATCAAGGCCGGGGTCTATTTTGATGAAGATGACAACCTGCGGGTTATATCGAGAGACGGATCCACTCAGGCTTTCTCAGAGTCGCCATTCGTCAACCTTTTGAACGAGTGTGTGGTGTTCTTGGACGATGCCCATACACGGGGAACCGACTTGAAGCTACCACCATGCCGAGCTGCGGTGACACTTGGTCCCAGACTTACAAAGGATAAGCTTGTACAAGGTACGTGCATTATTCTTTTGCTACATATCCGCTGATTTCTCATCATAGGGTGCATGCGGATGAGAAAGCTCGGATCTTCTCATTCTCTCGTATTCTTTGCTCCAGAAGAGGTCGCTGCGTCAGTCAAGAGGGTCAGTCGTAGAGAGGGCGACATAACAGTTCCAGAGGTGGTTATGTGGACAATGAAAGAAACATGTCGGCAACTCGATAACAATGCACCTTTGTGGGCAATCCAAGGTCATGAATTTGCAAAGCGAAAGATTGGATGGGACTCTCTAGAGGGTCAGAAAGCGACAGCCGATCAAGTAGAAGAAGCATTTTCACAGCCGGACTCGCGCACGCTGAATCAACACTATGGCATTGATCAAAAACAAGGTCCCAACGCGTGGATCTCTGAATATCATCGTGTGGATGCTGTCAACCCCATTAGCCAACAAATCTTCGAACAAAGCAAATTGTTTGGAGGTTTTGCGTTCCACGAAGCTAGGGCGCAGGAAGAGCAAGAGGTCGAACTAGTTCAAGAAGAGGAGGTGGAAAGACAGGTGGAGCCACCTCCCGATATGATGCCGCGCCAACATTCTATTCACCCAGACGTGCGGTCATTTGTAATGACAGGCAGAATCAAACCACGATCCTCAGCCTTCCTCACCGTGTCCGAATCGTTAATCGATACTACGATGGCGCTTCCAAAGGGAACCAACGATGTCCTCAAAGACCTTCGGGTTACCAGCGATTTTGCTCTGACTATAGCGCGGGGTGCCGCTGACACAATGGATCAGTTTTTGCGGCCTGTAGAGTGGCTGGTAACTCCAAGAGAGAGGAGTATCAATGTACTGGTCGCATTCAGCCCGTACGAGGTTAACGAGCTCATGCCTATCTTTCGACGAGTCGACTCCAAAGTTTCCTTACATTTGTTCTCTCCCTATACGTCAGAACTAATGATGCCTTTGGACAACCTCCACTTGTTCAAGCTTCCATCCGGCACGGGCGCCCAACCGCTACCGAGATCCCTCGCCCTCCCTCTGAATCTTTTCTCGGGGTCGCTCTACTTGCTACGGCAAGAAGACTATATTCGACTCTGTAAATCTCTTCGACTCTATTTTGGCAGCGTCCAGGGCATTCCCGACATTGATGGTAGTAGCCCAGTCAACTCGTGCGGATTTGTGCGGGATTCTGGTGTCCAGAAACAGTTAGGCCTCACGGGAGATGGTTTTGAGGGGAGTCCCATCGAATTTCTGCGCCAATTGATCCACCTGAGGCGTAATGGGCGAAGCTTTTTCCCATCGGACATGGGCCAAATATTGTATGGAATTGGATTGGAGGATAGAAATTGGGAAGAAAGAGGTATGTGTTCGACGTACCCGATAAGCTGCAAGCCACTTGACGATGCTTTTCACATAGCTGACAAATTGATGAACTGAATGCGTACTAAGAATTCTCTGATTGTCCTGTAGAGCGTAAACTTTCGTTTGTTAGCTGCAACGGTATTAATGCTTCACTTGTACTTCATACCACATCGAATGGACATTATTATCGATCGTCTATGAAGGGCACAGTCAGGCCGCTAGGATAGGGAGGTCTCCTGTTAGTGGTAGAACTGGGGCCTTCTCCTGAGCCTAGCATCTGTTCCTAAATAGTTCATACAAAGTGTAGGTTCAAGAAAGTGCTGTTACAATGTGTAGACGCAGCCAACTTTATGACCACGCGCGCGACAAGCGACTTCGAAGACGCGTCAAACAAATATTGGCCAAACACTCTTCCGATCGACAACGGTCGCCGCCATTGTGCCATTGTGGCTCCTATTATTCGAAGGTCAAATACCATGTCGTTCTAATAGGTTCGAGACAGAGACGCATGCTCCTTTTAGGGTGGGTTTAGCCCAGTGTCGAATGCCCTAATCTGCACTTCTCTGCTCGAGATCGATTCTCCGTAGTCAATTCTATTAGCATACCTGTAACCGCAAGTCATTTCCTTCCGAACAACTGATGACCACCGACAGACACTGCACTTATGATTAGTCGGCTCCAAAACCTTACTCCACGTATTTCCACAGGACTTTCCCATGGCAATAATTACCAGTAATAGGTGTATACCAAATAAGAGGCGAGCATGGTGAATTTGATCGGTTGTTCTCTATCAGGGGATAAAGTCCTAACCACATATATTGAATCTCCGTAGAAGTATAGCGACATTAACTTACAAAATGAGGGTCAGACATAACTCTAAGGTGCAACCTCTATGCGTTTTCGTTTATCACCCGCGCTATATTTCCCCTGTGTTAGTGTTAGCCTCATAGCGGATTCTGGGCTTCACCTCCCTCAAGTT
>WSTS01000023.1:0-63906 GCA_019627755.1 Serendipita sp. 411 | reverse complement strand
TGGAGAACTGGGGGGGTATAAATACCCCTCTCCTAGCTATCGTGGGGGATTCGGCCATGTACCGTTGGTCATTTGATTAGCATGAGGGCTCATCCTGAATTGTGGGTGTGCGTCTGGGACTCTCCTACTCCCTATGGTATAGTCGCTTTGACCTGAGAAGGAAATAGTTTGGACGGAATACTGGTACCAACGATTGTTGGATAGCCACAACTCAATACATGTTCGACCTCTCGAAAGCAGCCTAGCTACTTACGCTCGGAAGTTGGGCTCAAAAACCATGTAGCAATGCTGATAACACGAGGCAGATTGGATTCGATAAGGGTTCTTTGAGCCACATTATTGTGTCATTCCCCTAGCTGGTTGATGGAGTGACGCCTTGTATGCGATGTTCCCGTCAGGAAGAAGGGTTCAATCGGGGAAATGGTAAGTCATTGGCTCACTGTTCCATGGGCTGAAAGTGACTTACGGTAACTTTAGTAAATGATATCCATTTACCCGGTCAAATGTGATCAATGGGCAATGGGCTAAACCTTTGTGGGCGCTCTGACGAGCCACTGAACCCATGGTGGTGGAGGTTGTGCCGCAAAATTCCGAGGGTAAACGCCGAAATCTTTCCATTTGTGTATTATAACCCATTCTAGGGGTCGATCGTTCGGGTAAACAGAGTCCAATGGTTGGAGCTATGAAAAACCGACCTAACGAAATGCTGATAAACGATACCACATGGGCGTCAGGGTATTGCTTGAGCCCAGGAGAGAAGCACCCGTCAGTTTCGGGTGGAATATCATCGCCATTATTCGTTTTCGACGAGCCCTAGGGTGCCGGGTACCTGTCGAATGGACGCTAGCGCTAGTCTGGTATTCACCAATGATCCAGTGACCATGTGGATTGGTATACCATATAGGTACATGTATTATAATAGCCCTATTATGACGGTTAGTGTAGCGCCGAAAAAACAAGTTGAATGGGGTCTGGTCAGCCAATAACTTACCACCTTGAACGCCAAACCTGAAGAGTTCCCCAAGAGAACTTCCAAGGCGTCCTTGAGCCTTTCCACGCATTTTGTTCAATTTTTTTTCCTGGGTCATCTCGCCCGCTCGTTTCCTCCCCGTCCGTATAGTGCCCAGCCTCAAGCACTCTGTCTTCCAAATGGATTTGGTTTTTTGACTCTTAACGTAAATGTCTATTTTGAATCGCTGTCGAGGGTCGTGGGTGATGGTAAAGAGCCTATCTGGAAGGGACTATCGCCACCCAGCTCCCCCAGGTGAGGGACGACCTGCGCGATGGCGGAAATGTTGGAGAAAATTCTGCAAATAACGAGAAGAAGGAGGAAGGACCGTTGTCGATGGCGCGGGCGTTGTCTAATCAGCGAATGTTCCAGCACGTTCTGGCAGGTTCTCCATGATTCCAGCAGCTCTGCTTCACGCGTCATTATAAAAAGCGCAGGCCTCTGGACGACGCCCATTTCTCCAACTTGGACTCTTCTTCAATCTCCATCACTCACATTTTTGTATCTCTTAATCTCCAAAAGTCCTTCGTGAACATCAGCCACAATGGTGAAAGCCGTCGGTATCGATCTTGGAACTACCTACTCCTGCGTCGGTGTATGGCAGAACGACAGAGTAGAAATTATCGCAAACGATCAGGGTAACCGTACTACCCCATCATACGTCTCTTTCTCCGACACCGAGCGGCTCATCGGTGATGCCGCAAAGAACCAAACTGCCTTGAACCCCCATAACAGTAAGCTGACACCGTTTTTTCACTCGTTGAATGTGATCTGACGTACATTCTTTTAGCCGTCTTCGACGCTAAGCGTCTCATTGGTCGCAAATTCGATGACGCTGAGGTTCAATCCGATATCAAGCATTTCCCCTTCAAAGTCATCAACAAGGCCAGCAAGCCGGTCATCGTCGTCGAATACCGTGGCGAGAGCAAGGAGTTCACTCCTGAAGAAATCTCTTCCATGGTTCTCCTCAAGATGAAGGAGACCGCAGAGTCTTATCTTGGTGGCACCGTCAAGGACGCCGTCGTCACTGTTCCTGCCTACTTCAACGATTCGCAACGACAAGCCACAAAGGATGCCGGTGTCATCTCTGGTCTCAACGTCCTTCGTATCATCAACGAGCCCACCGCTGCCGCCATCGCGTACGGTCTTGACAAGAAGGTCGAGGGTGAGCGTAATGTGCTCATCTTCGATCTCGGAGGAGGAACTTTCGATGTCTCCCTTTTGACGATCGAGGACGGTATCTTCGAAGTCAAGGCCACCGCCGGTGACACTCATCTTGGTGGTGAGGACTTTGACAACCGCTTGGTCAACTTCTTCGTCCAAGAATTCAAGAGGAAGCACAAGAAGGATCTCTCTTCCAATGCCCGTGCTCTTCGTCGTCTCCGAACCGCCTGCGAGCGTGCTAAACGTACTCTCTCGTCGGCCGCTCAGACCGCCATCGAAATCGACTCTCTCTTCGAGGGCATCGACTTCTACACCTCCATCACCCGCGCTCGCTTTGAGGAACTCTGCCAGGATCTCTTCCGCAGCACTCTCGAGCCCGTCGAGAAGGTCTTGAGGGACTCAAAGATTGACAAGTCCAACGTGCACGAGATCGTCTTAGTCGGTGGTTCCACCCGTATCCCCCGTATCATCAAACTCGTCTCCGACTTTTTCAACGGCAAGGAGCCCAACAAGAGCATCAATCCCGATGAGGCTGTCGCATATGGCGCCGCTGTACAAGCAGCTATCCTCTCTGGTGATACCTCGGAGAAGACGCAAGAAATTCTCCTTCTCGATGTCTCTCCCCTCTCCCTTGGGTATGTACCTTCTCTTTTATTTACAAAGTCATCGCACTAACGTATTTTTACAGTATTGAAACCGCCGGTGGTGTTATGACTCCTCTCATCAAACGAAACACAACCGTCCCCACGAAGAAATCCGAAATCTTCTCTACCTACTCCGACAATCAGCCCGGTGTGCTCATCCAAGTATACGAGGGTGAGCGTGCCCGAACAAAAGACAACAACCTCCTCGGTAAATTCGAGCTCTCCGGCATTCCTCCCGCTCCTCGTGGTGTTCCTCAAGTCGAGGTCACCTTCGACATCGATGCCAACGGTATCCTCAACGTGTCTGCTGCCGATAAGACCACTGGCAAGTCGAGCCGCATCACGATCACCAACGACAAGGGCCGTCTGTCGAAGGAGGAAATCGACCGAATGGTCAACGATGCCGAAAAGTATCGCAAAGAGGACGAGGATGCCGCCGCTCGTATTTCGGCCAAGAACGGCCTCGAATCCTACACTTACTCCCTCCGCAACACCACCCAAGACGACAAGGTCGCCGACAAATTCGATCCCGCCGACAAGAAGAAGCTAGAGGACGCTATCACCGAGACCATCAAGTGGTTGGATGCGTCCCAGGAGGCTTCGAAGGAGGAATACGAGGAGAAACAAAAGGAACTCGAAAGCGTCGCTAACCCCATCATGCAACGGTTCTACGGTGCTGGTGGCGCGGCTCCTGGTGGCGGCCCAGGCGGCGCTCCTGGTGGCTTCCCCGGTGGTGCTCCTCCAGGTGGTTTCTCGTCTGATGGTCCATCTGTAGAGGAGGTCGACTAATTTTGGACGTTACGTTTCTGTTTCGATTCGATTCTCCTGATGATGCGGGCCTGCCGTCGTATCGTTTTTCACATATTTGGTGCTCTGTATGATAATCATAAAGACAATGTCTCTGAGCTACTTTAGAGAATAAACACTGTATTTCCACGCAATATGGTTTGGTGAAATTTTTAAGAAATTTTCATTAGCTCTAAGCGAAGCGACGGGTGTGATTGTGCAATGTGGTCCCTTCGACTTCAACTTCGACCACAAAGTTTTCTATAAAGGAAATGCCACCTAAAACCAAGTTGTTGGACAAAGTCCTCACTCTTCATCGACGAAGAGTACCAGAAAATCAGATTATACAGCCTCTAAAAGAGGGCAACGTCAAGTTGACGGTCGCACAAACATTGTCCATTCGACTCGGTCAACCGATCACGGCGACGCCTTCTGCTCTCTGGGGGGTATCAGCACGAAGAAATAAGACGAGTCCACCGATTAAGATGCGGGAAGCTACGAATGCGGAAAGGGCGTATGCGTTTATGCACCTCCCCAAACCTTCTGAGCGTCCGACACCACCGACGAACCTCAGGATCGTCGACGTTGAGACATGGGATCGTCGGTTGTTCAAACGGATGTCACCTTGGGTAAGGAAGAAGGTGAAGGAGACGTATTTGGCAGAGAAATGAGTGAGCTTTTTTTCGTCTGAGGTCGTACCTCCGGGTGTCCGGGATGTACTGCTAACATGTCTTTAGGTCTTGTGATCTTTTTTCTGTTGGTGCTGTGTCTCCTTTTTGTCCTTGTAAACTGTGGGTTCTTTTCGGAGGGTTCAAGTGCGCGAGGCTGATGGAGTTTTAGAGTTCAACTTCTTCTGTGACGGTATTTAAGTCTAATTTCCAATCTTCCTAAAAGAAAAAAAAAATTTCAACGGCATAAGGGCAAGGGGACCAAGACGATCTCCGATGCCACCCTCCATAAAGTGACCGGGACGTGTTCCACATTTCCCAATTATTCCTTTACTGAGGCAAAACTGCCATCTTTGATGGCAATGAAGTCAGCTGCGGCGCGCGCCCACGATGCGTCGCGCACCCCCGTCTCATATTTCCTATAAAAGGTGGCAGGCTCCCTATTGTTCCTTTGCTTCGGGACGAGAGCATAGCATAGCCTACGAGCTTCTTCCTTCGATCTAGATGCCAGCCTATTTTGTACCGGCGGAAAGCGATGTCGGAGGAAACGAGGCTTTCATCCAACGATCTCGTTGATGGCAATACGTGGAACAGCACTGGTATTGCTCTTTAACGCACGAATAATGCGTGGTTTCCTCTAGCGGGCGCTCCCTCTAGCCAAAGACGGGCGTTCAAAATTTCATTTCGAAGTTTCTCGCCGGCGATAGGATTCAATTGTACCGGCTGGTCAAGCTTTTGAAGGGTTAAGTCGAGGCGCATTAGCCGTCTATCATTGGTCGCCACACTTCAGCTGGTTCGTGACGCTGCTGGATGGCTTTGGTAGATTTCCTTCGAGGGATCGTCCCTTTCGCAGCCTCAAGACCTCCTCCTCCACCTCTGCTGGTTACTCCCAATCATATTTGCCTCATGTTATCATACCATCCCACCCTTGCGCATTCGGTTGGTGGAGTATTCTCGTGACTCACAAGCTACCCGTATAGCTTGACCCCATTAGGATGTTTAGGAGCGATGGGTCGACACCATTGTCCGCCTTTGTTGGCTAAGAGGTGAGACTAAGACGGTTGCTCGCGTCGAGAGAAATGTTGGGCGTATGCCTCGTTGGTGGGCGCGTTGTCGATGAAATACACCGCAATAACAGAAGAGGAAAGATAGAAGACGAGGGGGGATGTTGCATCAAACACGCCAGTGCCACACCGCAGATTGAATCAACAGGGATACAACTATGGCGCCTACGCAGTCAAATGATGAGCTATTCTCGCTTCCTCCCGGAGATCTTGGGCTTTCTGAAACTCATAAAAAGACAGCTTTGTCTTGACGAGTCTGCTCCAGCTTCCGTCCTTTGTCGTCCCGGCACTCCTTCTACACGCTTTCTCATAATCTCGGATTAATTCTCCCCAGATCCAAGAAAGATGCAAAATTTTGAAAATGAAATGGGTACGTACATGAGATTCGCTAAGCCAATCCTAATTGGGTTTAGAAAACGACCATCAGACGCCGTTGCAAATTCCCCCATTCCCCATTCCATCGAGCCATTACTCCCAGACATCATCCCAAGTCTACACTCCTTACTATGGTCCACAGAACGGCTTTGTTTCATCTAATTTGGGCTATAATCCTGTCTACGTTTTCACCGAACACGCCGCCGCCAGATATCACATCGCCCACGCCCCGCTCCCACCGTACGAAAGCTCTACAACCGCATTACCTCCAGATACAAATTATACTTATTGGGAGAACAATGGTATATCCCAGACCGACGATGTAGCGATGGATTACCTGATTCAGCAAATGCGCTCGCCACAAGGCTTTAGTTCGCCGAGCAGTGTCTCGGTACCTTCTGTATACCAGGTGAGTCAGTATTATTGGGAGCTTGCCATCGGGACCAGTAGCCTGACGCATAATGGCCATTTTGGCGATTACGCCCCCTTCAGTTGGACCCAAGTTCCCTTTATCAGCCCCAGCCGGGCCATATAGCCAGCCAGCTGCCTCAACACTTTGACTGGTTCCCGTCCTCTACCGACAGGTTCGAAGGTAATATCCCCAACAACTATCACCTCTCCAGTGCCCAAACGAGTAACCACACCGCTGAATCTACTCCCTGGAACCATCTAGTCCCGGAAACGCTCACTGAGACTTCTAGTGATGCTCCCTCTCCCTCTGCGACAACAGTCTCGTCCGGAAGATCGAGTCCTGTCCTCCCGACCAACTTCGTGGACGCTTCGTTTCCTGAGTCCAGTGAAGACCATGCTGATCTCCGGGAAAGGCTCCGCGAGGTGATGAACTCAGACTGGAAATTGGAGGGTAGTTTCGAACCGAAGGGCAGTAATTATCTAATCCAGTTTATGTCCCGGGACAAGGCAAGCAAGATGTATTCCTGCTTGTTCTGGAAGGGTTCCAGTCGATGCGCGTACAAGAACCAGAAAAGCCAACATGCAAAGACGCATGTAAGAAAGCATATCAAACATCGACCGTTTGTCTGTGGCCCAGTGTGGTAAGCACTATTTTCGCTCCCTGTTTAGGTTTATCCATTGCGCCGCTTGTTCATCCAATTTCTTTACCCAGCCCTGTTAATGGGTCGAAGTGCTCCAAACGGTACTATGCTCGGGAGCCTCTGGTACAGCATCAAAAGGGTATCAAAAAATGCGAATATTGGTGAGCATGGCCATTGATGTGCCATACTTTCCCGATTACCGATCTGATCTATCTCGCCAGCGGGAAGCCTATCGGCGCTGCCAACCTCAAGCGCCACCAAGAAACTGCTTCTTGCGAAAGAGGAAGTAGCCAGAGCCTTAATGGACGCCGACTTTGATGCCCCTTCAATTGTTCTACTCTTTCTTTCCCGTTCTAATTCTGCGGAGTGGTTTTCCTCGGGATACACGACGAGGTTCTATAATGATTATATTTGTTCGTGACGATGCTTTATCGAGTATGTTTCAAAATCCTGGAGGAGAGTTCAGTCCCCGAAGGTAGATCATAAGCCTTGAAGTTTATATATTGATTGTATAGTAGTTATGGATCGGAATTTATTTAAAGGGTCCGTAGCGAAGTGGCTATCGCGTTGGTCTTCGATTATCTATGAGAACCAAAGATCGTCGGTTCGATCCCGGCCGGGCTCGTTTTGACTTCAAACTTGAAGATTTATTTTTGCAGTTTTTATCTCAACTAGACTCATGAACATCTTGCAGACATTATCTGGCATTTTCAAGGTGAATCCCGAATTTTCTCTATAAGTCCTTTGTGAGGCGGGGTGGCGATGGTACTGTACGTGTCTTAGAAAATACTTGTAAGGTTATGATCCAAATCGACATTTAATTTGCTTGGTATTTATTTATTGATGATTAATGGGTTTTAGATATCCTTTCCAACTTTGATTCGATTTACATTGGGACAACTATTCTAGTTTGGACTCATGCCTCCTCCAAACGCGACCGCCGCCTATCACTTGATTCCGTATCCAAAGACACTCTATCTCTATCAATTCAGATCGAATGCATCCTTACCTGTTTCGCTGCTGAGCCGAGAGGAAACCGACGCCGAAGGAGACGGGGGACCCACGTTCAAATCGATCACTTGGACAAAAGACGAGACATCTATCATCACAGATAAACCCATCGAAGCTTATTACAATCATGAAGGAGGAGGAGAAGGAGGAGGGACGGGCTCAGTACCAAACGCAGCGCATAAAGCCACCCAAGGTCCTGAACGATATGCAGCCCTGGCGATCCGAGGGCCGATGGATCTCTGTGAGTCAAAGTCAAAGATGATCATCAGTGTCCTTCTCGTCCTCTTTTCAGTTTCGCTGATTCGATGGGGATCCGACTTAATGCTGCTGCTGCTCGTTTTTGGATAGCATTGACGGGGGTCTTGTGTGCCCTCATTACGCCGCTGAAGGCAGCCAACATTGCCATCTTCACAATTTCCACATGGTACGTACGCGTTACCCTCTTCCATCATTTTCTTCTTCTTCTTCGCGCCCTTGTTAGTTTCCATCAATCCATCTCTTTAATTACTTGCCATCTATAGGAACACCGATTATCTTTTGGTCCCTCTCGCCCAAAAGGAAAGAGCGATCGAGGTTCTCAGCCACGACGGCTGGTCTATTGACATTTGATCAATACCCATTCACTTTTTTTAGGGGAGTCAACGCCGGCAGAAGCTGCGCGCAAAATATCAAGCATGGCGCCCAATCAAGAAAGAAGCGGCAAGCGGTGTCTGTATAACTCAGGGATCTCGTACAGATAGTAAGAGAGAGAGGATGATGGGCGAAAAGAGAAAAGAGAAAAGGGAAACATGTAGCAGAAACGGAAAACTGAATAGAGGCACTATAGAAAGATGAAGAGAAGAAACGGTGGTTAGAGCAGGAGAACAGTCCGCACATGGAATCTATAAGCAGTTACACACAAAAACACGCAGTTGTCCAGTGTGACAGATAGTCGAAGAAATAGAGAGACAGAGAGCGAGGCAAATTGTCGCCTTCAGAGCGACAACCAAAGTTATATTGACCGGGGAAACTATCTGTCTTGCCTGTTGTTGTTGATTCTTTTTTTTGAAGCATACCGTCTAAGTAGAGAGAGGGAGACTCGTTGGGGAGACAACGCAATCCCGAACAAATTTCGGAGTTGCACAAGCACAACCATACCCAAAAAAGGTCGAAAGGGGAAAGAGGGCAGGGTGTGAGAGAGGGGGGGCGTCCCATTCAATTTCATTTTTTGTCGTATCATTATTTCATTGCGTTTCGTTTCAGGGTTTGAGCGTGAGAGGTCTTCCTAAGGGATGATGATGTCCATATCCATATCCAGAACCATAACCGGCCGTGGCAGACTCGAATGCCGCCCCAGGACTGACGCTGGTCATTCCAGGCCCGAGGCCCGGTGTCGAGGCCTCAGAAGACGTATTGCCATCGACGCCAGGCGCCGGTGACTGGTGGAAACACCATTTTTCCACCAGCGCTGCATAGGAACTATCCGTGGGCACAAACGGGAATGACATTCGGTTCGCCGCATAATTGTTGGCCGGAGGGGTCTTGTCCATCGCCTCGGGAGTTCCAGGTGTAGCTGGGGGCTCAGCAGAGATTGGCGATGTGATGGTCGAGGTCAAACTGGGAATGGGTGAGCGCCTCTTTCCTGCACCTGGGATAGGCACGGGTAATGTAGATGGCTCTGGAGGAGGTGGAGGAGATACTGGCTGACCGCCAATGATAGGGCCCATCTGAGGAGGGGACGGCTTTCGATCGGGAAACCCGTTCATTAGCGTGACAGGAGATGTTGGGGGGCAATAATTAGTGAGACGGAGCGAGCCAGAGCTACTGCCAGAGGCAATGGACGAGTTGGATGCACTGCGCTGGTGTAGACTGACCTGGACATTAGAAAGTGCATTGTCCACGGGGTTGGGTTGTGGTGGGGGAGATATAGCACTAATGGTCGATGTAGCTGGGGCAGATGGAGTCGATTTTGGGGGTGTTACTGTCCCAGATGAGCCAAGCGGCTTTTTTAGTTTGAGAGGAGGCATCGATGGATCAGAGGATGGTAATGACATGGTCGAAGGGCGAAGGTCCAGTCCAGGGAACATTCGTTTCGGTCCATCAGAGTTTCGGAGAGGGGATGGACCTTTCTTGGGAGCGGAAGGAGAGTTGCCAGCAACTTTCTTGAAAGCGAGCTTGTAGTTTGCACCGTTATTATTATCCCACCATTCACCGACACCAACTGCACTGTAGCGAGCAACGAGATAAATTGTGCGTTCGGCCAACGTGCGTTCGACGTCCTCGAGCCGAATGACAAACGAAAATCGGTCCCAGCTAAGAGGTTGTGTGCCTGGGGCTATTCGCTCTGGAGGGAATGGAGACGGAAGACCCGGAAGACTGCAGACGTATTGACATACGACCTCACTCGTCGTTTGCCAATTGTCGAGCGTAAAGCGGATTGCCACGCCCTTCTCGAACGCGACGTTTTTGACCAAGATTGACCCTCTCAACGTTGGTGGTCGCATGCGAGGGAATACTAGCGTCTCTAAATGAACATTAGAGTACGGAAGTGGGTCCCTCACTGGTACCGGAGAGGATACTGCAGGGTCAATTTCGAGTCCCACTTGTGAACTATCGGCCGAGGGGGACGGATAGTTCTTAAAAAAGCCAGCATTTGCAGGAGAATCGTATCCTTCCGTCTCAGTTTCGGTATCGTCCGCGGCACCACTGACTGCACGGGGTCTTGCAGTCTTTTCGAAGACGACCACGCTCTCGAGGCTATCTTTCTTTTCAGGGAAATGGACAGTTTTGGGTCCAGAAGGCGTAGTCGGTTCTGACCTCGAACGAGGATGTTGTGCGCGCCAATCACCGATATGCGGTGATGAAGCGGAAGATTTGAGAGACGGCTTGAGTGGTTTGCCGTTTGCAAGGACCACCGGGGTTGAGCCCGATCTCGAGATTGAAGTAGAGCGAGAAGTTGGTGTCGCGGGGGTTTCGCTGTCGTGGTGCCATGGGATCAGAATTGAGAAGAGGGACTTTCATGCAGTGAACATATGAACTTACAGACTGGGGAAAGGCACTGCTGCGTTCGACTGGGAAAAGATTGTCAGTGATCGAACGGATGTATACAGAGGCACTATGAGCCCAGAGAGACCGAGGCGGGCGGGCTGCTTTCGTGGACGGCGTCGGCGCAGACGAGGTCAAACCCCACGTTCGCGAGCGCATAGAGGACACTATGGGTCTCTAACGGTGTTCACTCGAGACGATATTCCTCAAGAAATCGTCTCCCCAACAAGTTGGAAACGTGAATGAGAAAGAATTGGGGGCTGAATACGCTACGCCGAGTGTCATCGGAGTGGCTATTCCTCCCTGCCTCTGCGATTGGTGTCGAGAGAGAGAGCGAATGAACTGTGGCGCTGGTAGAGAGAGAAAAAATACGCACGGATGATGGAAACGGGATATCTGAGACTGGAGGCGTCCCTGGGCTCTCAGCGATAGAGATTCGCCTCTCTGGGGCTCGCGCGGATTCTGGTGGAGGATTTAGGGGTTTGCCATTGGGGACGCTGGGGGCGCTCTCCTGCTCGTCCTCATCGTCTGGAGCAATCTGAAACAATGGTCTCTTTTCGAACTGGCGTTGTCGCCTGGGGAGACCTGTGAGCGGTGTGAATGCGCCAGGACCCGTTTCGGTTGAAAATGTTGGGGTCGCTGAACGGGTGCGACGATGGGTCAGACGAGGAGATTCATCAGTTTCAACGGTTGTAGACGTCTGGGACGACGATGGCGATAGGTAAGGCATCCGTCCCGATGGTGTAGGTCGAGGAGCGGTCCAAGAAAGATGCTGGCTCGATTCCAGAGGGGCAGCGCTGTTTGGCCACCACAGGCTCAGTAATGAATGGATAAAGTCTCACGAGTAGATATACTGTCAGCTTTAGGCAATTCTAGATATTTCTTCTCAGCAAACGGGCAATTGAAAGAACACGACCCCTCGGTGGGACTTTGACTTGAGGGAGAAGCAATCGACTCGTTCTTCAAATACCTGCTCGATCCATCTTTCAATCTCCACGTCGTTTTGCTTTGATCTTTGATCCCGCAGAGCCACCCCTTCCCTCTCTTTGCGTTGTTCTCCCACCTGTCCGGACGATGCCGAGACGAGACATCTGTCCTCTGCGCGATGAGCTCGCCTTAGCTCCCTCTTTGTGACCGGACTGGTAAGTGATAAGACCGTGTTGAAGCGACTGTTTTCCGCATTTCTGCCCCAGTCAAACCCCCTTCTCGTAGACGAGAATCGTTCAATCAGTCTAGGCCCCGCCTAGCCGTATGAGTGGCGCGGCGGCAGGAGGATTGAATCCCCGTTCCCCCATCCCCAAGATCTTTTTCCTATCGTTTGTAATGCATCGAATAAGTTGCTCGCCGTCAACCTCCATGAGAAAGCCACGAATAGCGCTCGGCGTCGTCATATCTCCAATCTCTCGCACCCAAATTCGGCACACAGATAAAAAAAATGAAAAGGGAACGTCTGCAGTCTTGATTGCAAATCAGCAGAACGTCTTCCTAAGGGCTTGACTGTCTTGCTTCCGAGTAGATCATGATGGGATGGATGCCGTAGAGGGACGCCCAGCCACAAATCTGCGTTGGGGCTCGGACAACAGGGATGGAGAGCTTCTATTCAAGTTGCACATATGTTCCTTGTCTCCTGTATAGTAGGTTAAACTTGTAGTTCTCTAACGCATATCATTCACGATTCACGAACCTCTGCGCCATGAATCACTTCCCCCCAGCCATCCCCCGAGAAAGTCCCACGTTTCCCCACAGAGGGAGCACTTCTTCAGAAGCAGGTCAAACGTTTCCTTCTCCCTGGCCGCTCCCAATCAAGAGACGATGTCCGTATCAGCAATTACGAAACTGTGTCGCCTCCCGCCCCCCCCAAGAGATAAGATCCTCGGATTTCGTCGGCTTCTCCACAGTCTTGAGGAGCTCATGTAGAAGAAGCCTGCAGGCCAGTTGGTGTCCGCCACCCCCTTCACACCCGAGATGAACACGGCAAGGCTTCGATGACATAATAAACCAGCAATTGAACCAACCTCCCCCAGGTAAATGACGAGGAGGCTTCACTGAATTTGAGATCCCTAGTGGACGGAATATGGTCGAGGTGGATTTTCGAGCTTCTTCCCAATGAACCCCAAAGAGGTTGGGAGAGACGAAAACGGAAAGAGTTCCGACCTCTTGAAACAACCGTTCATCCAGCGCCAAATTAGTCGAAAGCGGACAGTCGAAAGGCGTCAACCAACGCGCGTATTCCTCACGCTCGCCTACAAAGATAAGAGTCGCGGAGGAAATGTGACGTCTGTGGGGAAAAGGCTTCAAAAACTAAGTTACGGTCGTTTATTTTAATTACGCACCAGGATTTTGTAAGCCGTACGCGCCTGAATGACGCAGGATAGAAGGAGGGTGGCACCGGAAATTTGCTTGATTGGTTAGGCTAGATTAGGATTCGGGTGAAAAATACGAAATAGATCCACGAAAGTTGGTGTTTAACATTAAAATACCGGGTACAGAAAAGCTCAGGTAGAGGAAATCAGCGCGACTGGTTTTCGGCGTTGCAAACGACCGAAGATGGCGTGGTCTAATCATCAGACAGATATAATATCATTTTTTGGTTTAGAACCTGTTTTGGAAACGCCAAAGCTTTTTGAGATGTTTCTCGTTGTCTGATTAGGTATTGTGGAGGTGACCAACGTTGTCTCTATTTGAGTCGGAGCTTAAACCGTCCCAACCTGGAGGGGAGCTGACAGTTCAAAGCAAGTTTCCTTGAGTTTCACAAGGACATGATATTGCATCAAGAGAATCGTGATATTGATCTAAAACGGTCCAAACCCTCTTTGCATCTTTTCCCTGACTGATTGGTATGCACTCATTATCGTCTGTTCGTTGATAACAATGTCCGACGTATCTGCGCGAGGTCTACTAACTCTTGACGCGATTGCCGTCGAATCTGTTTCGACAATAACCCTGCAAGAGCAATACCCTAAGTCATGCGTGGAGCCACGTCGATCTACAGAAAGCACGTACCCTTCATCGATTGTTTCATCTAAACACAAGAGTGCCAAGTCCAAGTTTTCCAACACAGATCTCTTCTCCACTTGGTTTCGGAGTAGCATCGACAATGCATCTAGGTATGCATTCAGTGCAGCATTGAGCATGAGCTCATTTTCGGATTGAGGACCAATAACGTAGAAAATAAGGTCCAAAGAATGTTTATAAAGAGCTAAATACGAGTCGTAGATAATCACGTCGCCTTCGATCGGGATCAGACGTTGTATCTAGGTTCATTATTCTCATCAATCAGGAAAAACATACCTCCGGGCTTCTTGGTTTTGTCCCAGAGGCCTTTCTCAAAGGCCTTTTGCTCCTTCACACTGGAGAGCTGCTTCGTGTCGGGCAGTGGCGTCGACAAAGGATTGTGTTTTGGGCGGTAATACTTTGCCATTACACGATGTCCATCTGTGTCCATGACCAGGAAAGCTGCCACTGAATACAGCGAGAAATTCATTTTTCAAAGAGAGACGTGGTGGAGGTCCAAGGGGCGTATAGAACTAAGGGAGTGCAAAGAAAACGCGTTTGAGATCACTTCAATCCTTCACAATATCCAGTTGTAGAGAGGTCTCGGCAAGTGTCGATATTCCGTGTCAGACCGTAACGGCTGCCCTGTTCAGTGAGCCTGAAGCAAACCTAACCTCGACCACGATGCTACCGCTTCAGCAGCAGATGCAGCTGGGCAACCCTCAGCAACAAATTCCACCACCTCCGCCTCAGCAACAAATCCCGAACCCGAACGAGCTTTCTCTCGCTGGCGTACTCCACTTCCTTCAAACAGAATGGCGGCGGTATGAACGAGAGCGCAATGAATGGGAAATTGAACGCGCTGAAATGCGAGTGCGTATCTCTTTGTTTTGAATTTGTGGCCGGTTTATGAGAAATGGGCTGAGATGACGCTACTATTGTAGGCTAGGATAGCCTTGCTCGAAGGCGAACGACGTTCGTTTGAAAACATCAAAATTGACCTTCTAAGACGAGTTAAGATGATGGAATACGCTCTCCGTGTCGAACGGTTCGTCCTGCCCTTTCCAGGCATCCTGGAATTTCATCAAACTTTTTCACACATTCTCTGATCAACAGGTCCAAACAACTACAACAAAGCGGAACATCAGCTCCATCAGGGAAGCCTCCTTCCGTCAAAGATGAACCTCAACACGAAGTCGTTACCAACTTGAAAGAAGGGAGTGGCTCAAACTCTCCACATAGCGAAGGTCAGAGCTGCTTCTAAAAATTTCTCGCTTCCAATTCATTGAAGCTTCCCCAAGATGTTGGACTTCCCAACGAAAACCGCCTTTCGATTGGCTCCATGCCCAATGGTGGCCCAACAGCTCCCAAGGCATCGCAACAAACGTCCAAAGATTGGGGGTCAGGAAATGCGGCAAATTTGTCACTCGGAAAACCACCACCAGGTCGTGACCCTCGCTCACGTGCGAGAGCCCGGGACTACCTAAAACAGTGCCTGCTGGAAGTCTCATACCTGACATCACCACAAGCAATGAACCCTCTCCCTAATCGTCCTCTCCTCAACAACGCTTCTAATCAGGGTGCAGGCAATGCTCAAATGCAAGGAGTTGGGGGTTCTTTGCAGGGCGGGTTGGCCCTTCCCAATCTGCCAAACTTTGGCGGCGATGCTGGGCTAAATGGGCGACCAAAAAAGACGGGACAAGACATCAATAACCAGGAATTCCCTATGGTGAATGGTAGCATGCAACAAGGTGATCGGGGAGATAAAACATCGCACTTTGGCGGCGTACTTCAACAAGGTTCATCTGTTTCAGGCCCTCCATCAGACGCACGCCCCGGCGATTCCTTGACCCAGATTGTCACAAACCCGACAACGAGACAAGGGGGTCAGCAAGAGGAGGAACCAACTCAGCTCACTGCTATTTTCCGACCGGACGAGGCATGGCACGAGAAGTTGAGGCAAGCACGTGAGGAGGCGTCTATGCGACAAAATGCTGGTTATATGGGAGGTGCCATGTCAGGCCTCAATGGACAGGGCGTGGATGGTTCTGGGTGGGATCTCGGGATGGGACCTGAAGACAGCACTGGCGTAATCGGTGCCGCTGTTGAAGATGAAGGTGACGAAGACGGCTCCTCGCTACTGGGAGAAGATAGCGGGAAGAAGTGGAAGGTCAGAAAGACGTTGAGAAAGTAAGAAAATCATTGCTCTACAACCCTTTCACTGATCCTTTTGCAGTCATCTTGATGCCGTACGGGCACTTGCTTTCCATCCAAAAGAGATGATCTTAGCAAGTGGCGGAGACGACTTGACCGTCAAGATATGGCGAATGGATGCAGCTCAATTAGCGTCAGCGAGGTAGGTTATTAAGTGCAATGACCTCCCAGTTGCTAATATTGTATCAGTGCCGGACGTACTATCGAACTTGAGCCACAAGTTACCTTACGAGGTCATTCTGAAGCGGTGACTACCATTGCCATCGCACCGCATCGTGGTTACCTGTATTCCGGGTCACTCGATTCGACGATTCGGGTCTGGCTGATTCCACCGCCCCAGCACTCTACCTACTCTCCATATGAGCCTTTGACGGCTCAAAAAGAGCTTATTGGCCATACAGACGCAGTATGGGGGCTGGCTCTTCTCAGAGAGGGGTCTCTATTGGTCAGCTGCAGTGCTGATGGAACGGTCAAAGTATGGGATGTTACCTCCATTCCAGGTGCACTACGCTTGACCTGGGGTTACAACGGCGTTGGAGTTGATTCCGCATCCGGCTCGGATGAAAAGGATGTCATTGGTGCAACCACGGTAGAAGCAATCAAAACGAACCTCAAATGGGTGGCCGTCGGATATAACGATGGCGTGGTCAAAATCTTTGATGTCGAAACGGGTAAAGAGGTGGCTGCGTTGCAGGCGGAAGGCGCCGGTCAGTTTTATCTTACTATCAAAGTATCGTTCTCTGATGTGAATCCGATAGAACCATCTCAAGTGAATGCCATAACATCCCATCCAGCCCTTCCATTGTTGGTGGTCGGCTATGAGGACAAGAACATCCGTGTCTTCGATCTATCGACATTTACCTGCACACACTCGATGTTGAGCCATCTCGATGCTGTTACCTCGTTGTCACTAGACCCATCTGGTCATGCATTGGTCTCCGGGTCTCACGATAACTCCATCCGCTTCTGGGATTTGCTTGGCCAGAAACAATGCATACAAGAAGACACCAAGCATCGGCAGAAGTCAGAAGAGGGCGTGTTGGCTGTGCAATTCCACGTCAACCTACCCTTCATGGCCAGTGCTGGTGCGGATGGCCTCGTCAAGATTTGGGCATCGTCATAACCAATAACCACTGCATACGAACCCGATGTTGTGTTCTTTCATCATATATGCCAATCTTTCTCACGCCAGTTGCCTCACTCCTGCATCAATTCGTCCACTCTTTATACCTCTGCGCCGTATATGATGACTTGGCCACAAGCCGCCGTTGTGGTACCAAATCTCTATAATTCCTTATTCTCGTTTATGCTTTCCCCCGGTCGTGTCACGCTTTTGCTCCTTACATTTCGTCAGGCTTAGCCGCTCATTGCCTAGGTCCTGGGATGTCCTGCACTGAAGAGTGCGCTTCAGGAACCTCTGTAAATATCTATCGTTGTCAGGTCGCAGATACCATTGCAATATGGAGAACGCTTCCTTTGCACGTTTTGTTCCTTTTACATCGATTGAAATGACAAGGCACACTCCCCAACATACGCCTTCCTCTCCTTCATCACGAAGCTCCAAGCTTGAACATGCGCTCGTAAAAGTTGCATTCCGTCTCCAATGCCTTTTTCACATTTTCGGCTTTTCGCCATCCATGCCCCTCACCTTCAAATAGCACATATTCAACGACCCCTCCCTGATCTTTGATTATTTTGAGAATTGTTTCTGCTTGATTAGGGGGCACCACGGCGTCGTCGGATCCTTGCAAAATCTAGAAAGACCTAAGTAAGCGCTGAAAGGAAACTCCAAGGCTAGTAGCATACCAAAAGAGGTGATCGAATCTCGTCCGCATGTTTGACGGGACTACGAGCTGCATATATCTCTGGAACCTCTTCTGGTGTACCCCCTACCAATTTGAAGAGGTATTGGGACTCAAATTTATGAGTATCGTTGGCAAGCATCGCTAGATCAGAGACACCGTAAGAAGATGTGCCAGCTGCAAACACATTTGCAGTTTCGGGTGTGCATAGTGTCATTAACACGGTGTATCCGCCTATTGAGATGTGGTTCAGACGAGAAGAGTTTGTACTATGGGGAGAAAATGTCCATACCAGCTGATCCGCCACGAATAGCGACTCTCTTTGGGTCAATAACGCCCTGCTCCCCTAACTCCTTGACAACGTCTGCTGCATCGGCGACCTCTGCAATGCCCCATTTTCCTCTCAGTCGTTCCCTGATCCAAGAGTGTAAAATATGTGGATAAGATATTAGAGGGGGCCTCCTTAGCGTACCTATATGCTCGGCCGTAACCGGATGATCCTGAGTAGTTGACGTCAATCCTGAAATAATTCAGTCATCTGTTCACTATTTGGACAGAGGGATATACCATGCCCAACCCCTTGATGTGAAATACTGTGTTATCCATGAGAGTCCTGGGCGGGTTCGACCAGTGGGGCCTCCATGGATGTTTACTACAGCCGGGGGTTTCTCACTTGAGGGGCCGCTGAAATCGGCATTGGTCGGAAGATTCAGAATCGCGTATAAGTTTCCTCCCTTTAATGAGCAAGGTTTCCCACTTGAGATGTATCCCGGTGGAAGTGTCGAGACGAGGTTTGATGTCTCCTTGATGGTAGTGAATGTTGGGGTTGTCTTGTAGTCGGTAAATTCAACCTGGATTAAGGCAACTGCATTATCATCGCCAAGTCCCGACATCACGGCTGATGTTGGGCTCAGATAGCGAAGGAAGTCAATCGAGGTGAATGAATTGTCGATGATTGTAGTCTCCTCTGTCTCTATATCGATAATCATGAGTTGGGAGAATCCTTCGTGGATTGGAGATGCCAAGAGGGTTCGTTCATCCAGAGCCGTGCATCGGGACATGCCGAAAACCCAAGCCGACTCCGAGAAATCATCCTTGATGGGTTCGCGTAGAATTTTTTTGCAGGTTTGACTACTTATAGAGTACTTGCAGGGGTTGTAATAGCCAGAAGCATCGCACTGATACACCAAGGTATCATTGTTGATCCATAGCGGCTCATTGGCACTAATTTTATCGGGTTCACCATCAACTAGGTGTGCGTTAAGCACCTGAAAAGATGTATCTGTGACCTCCGCATCTGCTACCCAAATTTGGGAGCCCTCCCAAGGCATATCTGGATGCTTCCAGCTCAACCAAGCGATATGCTTTCCGTCCGGGGAAAATGTAGGGCTTGAGTAGAAATCTGCTCCAGCGACTAGTGACGTGACGAGCTGCGTCTGTGTGTTGATCACCACCAATTCATTCACGACGTCGTTGGGAGCAGGTTTCTCGTGATTCTCCTGAACAGCGACGAGAAGATGAGGTGAACTAGGACAAACCGCGATATTTGCATAGCGGAGATTAGGATTCTCTAAAGACAGTCAGACGGAGCGTACACGTCCACCCTCAAGAGTCGCACACCTTGTGTCACGGGAATAGGTTCTGTGCTTCCATCAGTCATATAGATTCTTCTTGTTTTCCATTCCGAAAAGTAGATCTTTCCTCCATAGGCTGTAGCTGGTGCGCCACCGTACTCGTGAACACCAGAACGAGCATTCCAGCCAGGTCCAAATATATCTTCGTTCGTCCTAGATCTGACGATAACGTTTCTTCCCCCTTCAGATGGTCTGCCTTCGACATGGAAAAGCTCGCCAGTGATTGGATCTGGGATAATGTCCACAAGTTGGATAGACTATCGATCATTAGTAAATCTTGCAAGCCTATGTAGCGCTACCTACCTTTTGGGTTATGAGATCTGCTTCAATTGGTGATTTCCAAGTTCCATAAGGAGCTACCGTCGGCATTGCGGTGATGATGAAAGCAGGGTTCAAGGTGGTGAGCGGCCTACTTTAACCTCGACTACACGACCCATCTCTCTTCGGTAATATCTGAATATAACGGATATTCGTTATTCGATTCGAGGGAGATGTCTAAGCGCTCTTTAGACACTTCTGAGGTCGTGACGGAAGGAACCCATCCTAAGCGACGAAAGGTATGTCGTCCTGCTGGATTCCAATACCAAGTGCGGAGCTGTCTACGTGCATGGATACATGGCGCTATTTTATGGAGATTAACGACCCAATATTAACCTTCTTCACAGACCAGAAGTTGCCTGACTTGTCGCAGATTGAAGAGCAGGTGTGAACCAATAGCAAATGTGAGGTTTCACTCTATATTTTACGCTCTAAAGTCTAATAAACATACAGACCGAAGCTTGTCATAGGTGATTATTTGTTATATGGAGGGTTTGAAATTCAAATTTAGGGCGAATTTCATATAGATGCTCCGTGCTAGGCATATCGTGTGTTTTCGATGCCGACGCTCAAGCAAACCTTGCTGCAATTGCCACCAACACCAAAACGTCCCTTGATACCAGTCCGACAAACGGTATAACAGATCCTACTGACAAGTTTGTGCAGGGGTGAGTGAGAAATAAAGTATGGGAAGAGACTGTCTCTAAGGTCGTCACAGAATTACAAGTTCATCTCTGGAACAGCGTGTTGTTGTTATCGAGGCGGCCCTTCGCCAAATCCTGGCTTTAAATGGACTCCAACCTTTGGAATCCATCGCAGATGTTCTTCGCATAAGAGGAAACAAGCAAGCTGGACCAACGGTTGACGCCCTGGAGCTACAGGGCACACCTCGCGAAGCAGCCCTAATATCACCAACATTATGTGCTTTGCCTCGATCATTCGAGTCTCGGAGCCCTTACTCGACTCCAATCGATGCCGGTCTAATCACACAGGTCCAAAGTCTGGAATTGACTTCCATGTACGTCTTTTCACTGGCTAAATTGCAATTCCTTGTTCATAACGAATAGATTTGAGCTACGGTACAACCACTGTCTCTATACGCCAATTCTTAAGTCCCAGCGTATGACACTGGAACGACCTTTCACCTTTACAGTGATGTGTGCTCTGGCTCTTCGTTTAAAAACGACAATTCCAAACCAACAGGAAATTATGAGTGGTGTGCATCGCCTGTTACAGTCTCATTTGGCCATTGCAATGAGTGCTCGGTACGCCATTTCCAGTATCGATAACATAAACTCAATCGAACGTTATTCAGACCCTACACCGTCGATGCAATACACGCATTGCTAATTATATCTTTATGGAGCTCGGTTTTAGCCTCTAGAGATCCGGTTAACGGACATCAAGATGTACCTGATGGATGGCTTCTATTATCCATTGCAGTCCGTATGGCACAAACACTACGTTTGGACCATGATACAGAGGATGTCCTCCTACTCCTCCGGAATGGAAAGCCTGGAGAGCGTGACTATGAAGATGCATTAGAACGGAAGCGAGTGGCAAGTCCATGTATAGTGCCTTTACTCGTTGCTAACCCTCCCTAGTGGTACACTCTTGTGACTTACGACATGGCCTTGAGTCTCGGATCCGTCAAGAAGCGTTTAACCTCTTCGGCTTACGATCTCCGATTTGTCCTTGGCATATTTGCCCAATCTCCGGCCGACCGCTGCCTAATGTATCACCTAGAAACCCTCGGCACTGTGAGCAAGGTATACCAAGTCACCCCTCCCACGGATTCCACTCAGGTTCTGCAGTATGCCTTGGGTGTAGAAGGCGTAATGAAAGGACTAAGGATGCTAGGGCAAGTTGCTGAGGCGACGTGTCACCAATTCATAGAAAACCCGCAAGCGTGCACGGAATACCGGATGTTCCGCCTGTATCACCAATATTGTGGCTGCGTATGTCTCAGCCATGCTTGCGGTGCATTGAGCAGTTTAATCAATTCGACAAATGGTCTTCCCGAATCAGAGGCCGCAGACGAATTAGACAAACTCGATGCAGCACAACTCGTTTACCGTTGGATGTCTTCAATCTGTGATATGGCAGAACGAGTCATTCTCGAGGCTTTTCCTCTGGATTCTAGAGAGGCCCCTTTCTTGTCTACCGCCCCTGATCACCTCTTCACCATCATCGCGTTCTCCGCTGTGCTTCTAATCCAGAGCCAGGTAACAGCACTCAAGTTCTTTGGGGATAGTCTACCTCACTCCCAAGACTTTGACAATCTGGTTGCAAGAACGAGCGAACATTTGTCAAACCTGGTGTTACCCGATTCTCAACTGCCCCGGAGATATGCACGCGTTTTAGCGTCTATACTACGCCGTTGGAAGAACCAGAGGGCGGAATGGATGCATAAGAAGGGGCCGAGAGTGAACTCGGTTCCCTCGTCAAAAAATCCAAGTGAACAAAATAGCGAACAGGTAGCGGGCTCTCAAAATGGTCGTTCAAGTAGAAAACCGACGCTTTGGTTTTCTTTACCTTGCGATGAGGTACCTTCAATCGACCATGCGAGCGAATACCTGGATCCAGCTATGTGGCTGACTGAAACCGGTAGCCAGGGTACTCCATCAACTGGCACTGGTTTATCCCCAACAACTGAACATCCGGTTTCCGTGGAACGGTGGATGAATTGATTCACATAGAGAACAAACTCCGATCTTTATATGGCTTGAAGTCAAGTATTCTATTATCCGCGCTCTCTCTTAAAGTCCTCGATCCACTTCTGTTCTACATCACCCTTTGGTAATACAATAATTGCTAGGTGCGCCCCTGCCAACTCCAAATAGTCCACCGGTTCCCCTGGTTTAGCCGCAGCATTTCGACAGAGTTCAGCCAGTGTTGTCTTTTTCCCAATCTTAAGCAACCTTTTCTTCTTGGTAGACGCGTATAACGCGAGATTTGATACATCGTATTCTTCCTTAATATCCCATCCGGGTCTCGCCCCGTTCGGGGGAAACATGACTTCGAGGTGGTCTGTAAACTTTGTATGCTCTTCAAACGACGATATGATATCCGATTGTGTGTATTGAGGATAAAGGAATATGACGGGAAGGTGTAGGATAGGTGGATCATCCTTCGAGAGGCGAGGCTTCTGCTCCCCTGGAATATCGTTTACAGTATTAGGAACAATAAAGAGGTTCCGTTCCTGTATTCATGAAGTAAGGGATGGAAAGCAGTTATCACTTGTGATACACACCTTTAACGCACTACCTAGTCGCCTTTTCTCTGCTTCCTCTGTAGCAATTTTATGCAGACGAACCTGTTCTTTTCTATCTTGACGATCCTTGAGATCCTTTGCCTTCTTGAGGGCCGAGAGTATCCCAGGGTTTTCTCGTTCAATCCCCAAGGCACGATTGCAGCAGTCTATTGCTTCCGTTGACCGCTCCAGCGCTATGAGTGCCAGTGCCGACCGATAAAAGGCCTTGAGAGAGCTTGGGTTCGTAGCAAGTACCTTTGAGCAGTCTCGCAATACCGAGCCATAGTTCTCTACACACATCAGTACATAAATCGCCCTTAGAGTGATCAAATACTTACGAAGTTCGAGGTTGCACGCCGCTCTGTTCAAATGCAGTGACTCTAAGAGCGCTTTCTCTGTAGGTTTTGCGTCTAGGGCCTGGTTATAGAAGCCTAAAGCCTCACGATACCGCTTTGATTTGAAGTAATCGTTGCCCTGGTCCTTAAAGTTTGTGGCAATTTCTTTCTTCGTAAGACATTCAATCTCTACAAATCGATCTCGTATCGCCTGAACATACCGTCAGGAGTACCATCGTATACAAGAGCCTGAAGAGCCTCTAGGGCTTCTGATTGCTCCTCTGAATCCTTTGGGAGATCCCTCATGAAAAGCGGAACAGAGTCCATTTCCTTGAGTTTGGCTTGTTCATCATAGGGAGCAGGCTGAGGCAGGGTGGCCATGGTAGAAGTCAAGTTCTGCTTCCTGCTACATTTCGTGTTGTTTCTCGCCGCTCTTTATAACATTCCCAATAATTCCATACCAACTCTACAGTTCAATCACTCCTAATAAAACCTATAGAACAGCATGTTTCCCCTGAGACTTCAACGTCTCTTGACGTTGTTGGTGATTCCCTCCGCACTTGCGCATAGGTATGCCCTCAAAGACGAAATTATCGGAGAAAAATTCTTTCAGGAATTTAGTCATGAGGCTATCGATGATCCCACGCACGGTCGGGTAGAGTGAGTGTTTTAGTCTGTCCTGTCACCTTTCGTTCGGGCTAATTGACCGCGGTCAAACTAGATATGTTAATGAACAGACAGCTCGATCCCTTAATCTTTCTTATGCGTCCGAAGATCATTTCGTCATACGCGCCGATCACACGACGGTCCTTGACCCACAAAGTCCCAAAGGTCGTAAATCCGTCAGAATTCTCTCAAACCAAATTTATTCTCACGGAACGGTTATGGTTGCCGACATCGAGCATATGCCAACTGGTTGTGGTACTTGGCCTGCGTTATGGACGTGCGGAGACAACTGGCCATGTACGTGCCCTTCAACCCCAGTCGTAAATTATTCTAATTGGCATCAATTTCAGATAACGGAGAGGTCAGATAGTTATGACTGTGTCGAGATACTTGTCTGATGAGAGTAGATTGATTTATTGGAGGGAGTCAACGACATGTCTCCCAACATGGTCTCACTTCACGCATCGCCGGGGTGTAAACAACCCCGTCATCGGCTTCAAAAAGGGTGAGTCCGCTTTCTGTCAGGTGTCAAGCGCCAAGTTGACATCGCCCTTGTCGTCCAGCGCCCCCGAGAGTAATGAATGCAATAGCTTTGTAAACTACAACCAAGGCTGTGGGGTCAAGATCAACGACGGGCTTTCATATGGGCCCAAGTTTAACGAGGTTGGAGGGGGCTGGTAAGAACTATTCTTTTGTTTCGTTGGGTGACGATGCGCTGAGTAGAAGTCATGTAGGTATGCTCTCGAGAGGACGAAAAAGGAGATAAAGGCATGGTTCTGGTCACGCGATGATCCTAATGTTCCAGCCGAAGTTGCCAATCGCTCTCATCACTCTCGAGGGATCATCCAAGCTCCCATTATCGGAGAAAACACGCTACTTGAAGCACTTGATGGAATACGGCACTCTCATCATCCTGATACGATCCAAATCGACACGTCTAAATGGGGGATCCCCGACGTTCGTTTTGTTGACGACGAATGCGATATCCCAAAACATTTCAAGGAACATAGAATTGTCATCAATTTGACTTTTTGTAAGCCATTACATGAAATATCTTCATGCAGTATCTAAACCAAACGTTGACAGGTGGCGACTGGGCGGGAGAGTTCTTCACCTACTTACGATCTGGATGCCCAGGTAGTTGCATCGGTGAATTCTTTTTGGTTCCGATTTCGGCATTAAACTCGCTTATTCCTTCTCCCAGATTATGTGAACTTCAAACCAGAGGCGTTCAAGGATGCTTATTGGGACATTCGTTCTATTCGAATATTCACGCTGCCTCATGATGTAGAATACACACAGACTGGGCCCTTTGCAAGGGCTGATACGGAGGAGAAAATGGCGTAGACGTGTAGATAATCGATTCGACCGCCTCTTATCTGAGTGCTTATCCATCTGGTAACGAGCGCCCAGGGAACGTGTAGCCTCGCTTTACGGCGGACATTGATCTTGAGGCCTTCATCCTCCCTTTACCTGAAGGATTCAAATGGTTTCTAGAAAGAGTGTCTCATTACTCTTCCCCACGCTGACACGCTGACCTTCAGCAATCAGCTCAAAATATACGACATACTAGTAGGGTTATACATAAAATATATCCAGTATCAAGTTACTCGTGTGGTAGGGTCATTTAAATAAGGTCTGATAACTCAAGGTGAGCCAGCGGTATTAGGGGAAGGGGGACAGGGGTAAGGCAGACCTATCGGTGAAGATAGATTAGTGGACGTCGTGCGGTATATCCATGTGTGTTTGCTGGCTGGTACATACAAGGAGGGAAAAATTGCATCTTGTTCGATTGATCGGGCGTTATATGTGAACCACGGTCTGGAGTGAGACTCTGCATAAGAATCCGAGTGGTATGAGAGAGGGCGAGGATCTCGATATCATGAGGACCATGCAGATTTTGAATGACGACGTGTAAAGAACGAATAATATTAGAAGCCCTGGGCGCAGCAAGGAGGAGGAATTTTAGTAGTCTGGACAATCAATAAAGGGACGAGAATCAATGCAGACATACAGTATGCTCCACCAAAAGTAAAACCCATGTTAATCTTCTTGCAAGTATTTGCGTTGCACTGATACTAGCCTGCTGATTCACTACTAATAGGTGGGAAGGACATATTGGCATGGCCTTATATAATAACCATCGTCATTGGCGTCGGGCGGAATGCAGAACTGGAATCGGCTGTCGGCTGCAGCGCTTCAGGCCGTTGGCGGAATCGGCAGTGCAGTGTATCTCGGTGCGTCGGTGGTAGCGTTTGGTGTTTGGGATCCACAGAAGGTAAGCAATACGAGTCAGTGCTGTCTGTCTCATTGCCATATCTCACCACTCTATGTCAAATCTTCGTATCTGGCCTTCTCCTTAGCTACGCGGCAAACGGCTCTGGGTGTATACTGTATAGGCGTATAGGCACACAGTAGAGTTGATGTGGAAAAAGTCGGGAAACATTTTTGGTAGTCGAATACGGATAAGGCGACGGAGAATCTAATATGCAAGGAGACAAAAGCCGCAAATGCAGGGTAGAGAGGATGGGACAAGCGATTGGGATGTGTAGGGCAACAGGAAAGCGATCGGAGATGCGTAGGGAACAAGGTGATTGTATAAATATATGTGGGAGATAGAAAAACAGATGATGCAGATAGATGCGATTGGAGATATGCAGGAGGATAACTAGAACCAGAAATGTAGATACAGGCGGTTGAGGATGTTTAGAGGACAAAAGGGCGAAAATGCAGAGATAAGCAAATGGAAAATATGCAATGAAGGCCGTTGGGGAGTGCGCAAGGGGAAGATGGTGGGGTAGCTATACCGAGATGAGAGTCGTCCTCAAGGCCAATGGGTTCAACACTGGGATTGAACCCACGCTAGAGAGACTCGCCTTAATTAATCCTTTTGGCGTGTTGGGTAGGATAGATCGACTTCCGGAACACACCTATGTCGGCCTGAAGATCTCGTAATGAAGAAGCTGGTTCCAATTGGAGGCCGATGTAGGATGAAAGCGAGGAGTTGATGTAATCTTGTCTCGAGCATAGCAGCAGCAGAAGCAGCTCAAAGTCGAGAAATAGCTCCGTCTTGGAATGAGCTCGGTGGTGTGATGTCTTGTATCAAGACGAGTGATCAAATTCGTGAGTGATTATAATTTTTTGAATATATTTCTGTCTAAATCGAATTCTACATGCCGACCAGCCGGCTGGACCTCCAGTGGTGGCTCACCAACGGTCATCACGAGAATTCTTTGGGTTGGGAGGTGTATCAAACGGATTTGGCGTAGTGGGCGTATGGATTATCGATGTATACCAAACCCAGGTATGGCGTATCGGTGGAATGTTATCGCCCTTAGTGTAAAGCGAGTCGAGCCAGCGGTAGCGTGGTAGGAGAAGGGGGGGCTGGCTTATCAGTCAAGATGAGCCAGGTGATAGAGAGGCGTGTGAGTCACGAGTGTGGTGTATGTGGTGTATGACGTGTGTGTATATGCGTGTGTGTATGTCAATAATAAGATAAATGCACGAGAGTTTCTTGTTGCTACAAAATTGCATTTTGTCCTGTTGGTCCCATGTTATACGCGAACGATCTGAAGCGACTCCCTCCAGAAGAGCCCAAGCGGTATAACGGCAAGGATGGAGAAGGCGACAACGACAACCTTGAGGGCCATGCGGACTTCAAATAATGATGCATAAAGAGCGAATTCGGCAAATGGAGAGAGAAACCCAATCGAAACGTTTAGGAGCCCTGGAGGGGGATTTTTAGTCTGAACGATTGATAAAAGGTGGTAATCAACGCACAATATGTTTGGCCAAAACTTTGCCTACGTCGGTATTGTAAATACCAACGTCGCAAAGTCGATCCTACGGCACTTGTCATCTTCTTGGCAATCGTCCGTGTGGCGCTCACTTTTGCCACCACCACCGTCATCGACGACGGAATACTTGATTGATCCACCGCTGTGTCAATAGAGACTGTCAGTGGTATTTGGGCATCGTTGGGTGTGATGGAGTTTAGCTTTTCCAGGAGGATATAGGACATGATAGCGGCAGCACCATTGCTAAGGACAGCAAGGTAGGCAACAATCAGGAGAGCTGTGGCTTGTGGTGAACCAGGATCGAATGCAGGTTTGCTCTGAGATCCCAGTAGGTTTAGTTGCTCTCGAACGTGGACGAAGACGGCGATCGTGACGGCAGTAAAGAGGGAAGTCTATATATAGGGTAAATAGAGAGTAAAATCAGGTCAAAGCGGATCACTTACGACCACAATAGCGCACTTATAGGTCTCCTTCGATGTTGATATTTGCGGTCCTACATCGGTTGTTATTCATCAACATTACATTTCGAGAAGGAGATCAACGAACGAGTTAGATGTCGGCTACTCCTTGGGGGAGTGCCTTCTTCCATCCCCGCAAGAGTGCTACTCGAAGGAAAACTGAGGTTGGGCGGGTCGCACATACAAGGTAAGGGTAAGGGTAAGCAATCAGAGTCAGAGGTGGTTATTTATTTGGTTTCGAAATTTAGGAAACCCAATGAAGTTGTGCAGCCTCCCTTGTAGCCATTCGCCGTATCATGTCATGTCCACAATGCGTCGTCGGGTCCGCTTCTTGATGGCTGGTGGCCGAAAACGTTTGGACTGTGTTGGAAACAAGTTAATCGGCAGGAAGGAGTACGTCAACATTGCTCGCGTATGCGTGGCGTAGGACTAACCTCGTGGTCATTGGTGGGATGGAATGCGCAAGAGGGCCGCAACCGTTCAGTCGGTTCGATTGGTTGAATTTCATCGGTGGTCGGATTTTCATCGCATCCGTAAACTCGTTCCGGTCACAGCTTGGATCAACGGTAGCAACGTCAGCCTCTGCATGTTTGTAGGTCGGTCGCCGCGTGTCTAGGGACTGCGTCATTCCGTTTAAGTACATATATATGCACTAGGTATCTTTCACCGGTTCAGCTCTAATTACGGCGAGATCCAATTTTCACTCGTAGATCATCGACGGGTCCAAAATGAGCCATCATGACCATGAGAAGCAGCTCCACTCCTTAGTCGGAGGTGAAAACATTTCTCTTAATGGACCCTTCTTCTTCAAGTCTGACCTTTCCTACTACTACAGTGGAAACGCCGTCTCAAGGCAAACGATGGGTCGAAGCGTGGACGGTAAGTCAAACCTACTTCATATCCACCACGTCCCCAAAGACAACTCTATCATTTCAGAGTAGCTTTTGCTCGATGGCTGCAGTAACCATCCTCGTCGACATCATACACAAACTCCGGCTACCCGCACCAGTGATAGACCCAGGATCATCGCATGCGTTGGTTCTTTTGGTGGTCGCATATCTCGCGGTATTCTGGAATTGCACGAGTGCAATTTATTCTGTCTTTCGTAATCACTCTACTCGAAACCCTTTCCATTCTTTCGATAGACCCCGAAATGAGCTCGCCACGTGCGGTAAGATGTTTGATAACTATTATTGTGAGCTGTATACTCTTCTTGATCCGATTCTTGATCTAACTTTGGAGTTATTAGTGATCTCTATGGGCCTATTCTCCATACTCACGGAATTTCTCTTGTATACGTGGTTCTTCGAGACACGTATCCTTATCAAAATGATAGTTTCGGTTTTCTCCTTTACGACCTTGGTAGGGCTGATGGTCTTCTGGGTGGAAACTGCAGTTCTTACAGCCGATCGGGTTGAGTCCAATTCTCAGCCAGTGGGCTCCATCATCCTACATTATTCGTAGTGTTTGCGAACGACTGCTCAATCATAAGGACTTGAAACCAATCCAAACATGGCTGGTCCCCCTCGTCACAGTAAGAGGCCGGACCTCTGACGCCCTCTGTATGTAGCCCCGTCGCAATCAATGAAGATATCTCTCTATGTTTCGTTCAAAGACCGAGTTTTGTGTCTATCTGATCAGTTTATAACAACCATTTTGCTGTGAATGACGAACCTTGACCTAAGCCTAATAACAAGGATACTTGCTCGAAGCTAACAGACTGTTGCGAGAACTTCGTGCGAGAGCGCCAGTCAAAAGCACCAGAGAGTGTCGACAAGATATTATTCAGTTTTTGCACCTTTTTCGTCGCAATTTGGATACTCGAGTGGTCCAACTGGGAACTGATGCTGGTGCTGGTGGGGTCGAACCCTTTTATGGTCTTGTGGATGAAAGACGAATGAGTCTACTGGACAGCGGAGATTCGTTACCTCAGTATTATACTCTCATTCGCCTATATCCATGTCAATTCATCGTATACATTTTTATATACACACAGCCGTAGGCCAGACTATTCTGTTTACAAGTGTTATCCCTGCCAACTATATGTCGTACTCCGGACTCGCCTCACAGAGATGAATTTAGTCTCCCTCCGTAGATAATTCCGGAAGCGTTCCGTAGATCATGTAACTCTCGATCATTCCCTGTGTACCTACCAGCGGTTTCTCTCTCCACACTCGTAATGACACACGAGTTCATATATGAACCGTCCGAAGGGTTCCACTCCAAAACGACACGAGCGGGATCACTGCAATAACAGCAAAAACGACAACGATGATCCTGATCACGAGCCGGACTTCAAATACCGACGCATAGAGTGCAAATTCGACAAACGGAGACAGGAATCCGATCAAAAGACTCATGAGCCCTGGAAAGAGAGAGAGAGAGATGTCCTCAGTTTAGACAAGCGATGGACCTGAGCCTGACTCACAATACGCTTCGACAAAGGACTGGTGATAGTTCGAACACCAACGTCGCAGAGTATATCCAAGGGTCATAGTCATGGGCTTGGTATTCTCGGTATTTTCCTGTGGTTTGCCCAAGGTGCCGAGCTCTTCGTCCTCATGAGGATCCCTTTGCGATGGAAGGTCGAGTACATTTGACAAAGGTGTCACGGTTGTTTCTTCATTCGGTTCACCAGAATTTAGCCTTTCCAAGAGAAGGTATGACACAATGGCGGCTGCACCATTGCTAAGGACCGCCACATATGCGGTGATATGAAGAGCGGTGGCCTGAGGCGAAGTAGGGTCTACAGTATGTTTCCCTTCTTCTAATAAGGTTAGCTGCTCCCGAACATGCACAAAAACTGCAATGGAGATGGCAGTGAGAAGAGCGGTCTACATGTAGAGTTGGTTAGGAATAACTAGAAGTCGGAATCCAGATGTAGTTGTTTACTTACTATGACGATGGCATACGCATAAGATTCCCTCCTTTTGGATATACGAACATCTATGTCGGTTGTTAATTACATATGGTACACGTCGAACGGGAAGATAACAGACGAGATGGACATATATGGCTCTTTGGAGGGGTATGGGGTCTCATTTCCATCTTATATTACTAGGGCGTGCTCACCGGCGGGGGTCCACTTGGGCAAGTGCTATGTTGATGGCTTGATACGATCCATTGTAGGTCATTTATACACTTTTCAAATATTGTTTCTTTCTTGCAGCCTCTTTCGCTGTACGATGCGCGCTATGCCTATTTTTGGTGGATGGCCGTCTTGCTGAGAATATCCAGGGTAGAGATTGGCAACTATTTTGGGAGCGACTAGTCGACATCGAGCGGAAATCTGACTGAGTCTGGCTGAATATATTTATGGGTGTAAGGCGTAGGGCAAAACTGTCTGAACCTTGTCAATGGGTTAATATTGGACACGGAGCATAGAGGTTCGTCGTTCAATTGACCTTTCTCTGTTACTGCTCGGGTCATCATCAAACCTTGGTTGTCTCCCTCATGACTCTGGTGGGGCCAATGGTCTTTTGGATGGACAGTGCTGTCGAGACAGATTTCCTAGTCACCTGCTACGGAAAATACCGGTTGATTGAAGAGTGCGAT
Organism: Serendipita sp. 411; assembly: GCA_019627755.1. Classification (NCBI taxonomy): domain Eukaryota; kingdom Fungi; phylum Basidiomycota; class Agaricomycetes; order Sebacinales; family Serendipitaceae; genus Serendipita; species Serendipita sp. 411. The sequence continues at coordinate 32,083 of WSTS01000023.1, read as the reverse complement.
TGCTTGTGAACGTTTTCCAATGGCTTGACCGCAACATTCCCATGTGTATCTTGTGCAACACGTTTATTTTTGTACGGTACCATGTAGAAAGTGTTCAACCCTGCTTTGTCGCACTGTATTAGTCGTAATGGGAGATTGATTCCAAATTTCAGCTATTGGTTGGACGACTGATTTGACGAGTTCTTGTCTTGAAGCTGGTCCGAGCCTAACGAGACTAGTAACTAGTTGTCTACTTGCTTCGACTAGCATAGTGTATGCCCTTTTCGATATTCTGAGGTTTGCGAGGTTTGGAATCGAGTTGAAACGCGTTGCGTGACAAATAGAGGCCAAATATCTCTCTGCCCAACCTCATCGACCTTTATACCTCACTAGTATCTACAGCAGTCTATGAAGAGTCAGAACTCATCCTTCATTGTCCTATGAGGCCCTCTGATGAGGACGACTGGACGACTGCCTTTCAGCTTTCGTCCACCGGACATCCCCCACGGTCCAAAGGGAACATGTCGGGCACGACAAACGAGTCGGTTCGAGCTAGATGTAGTGGGCCACTGCAAGCGAGTTGTAGTTGTCGAACGAGGTAAGGGCAGCGACTACCGGACGCTGTCTGATCTAGCTTCACCGAGATTTTTCTTCCTCTTACAAATTGACTTTGGGCAGGGCACAGATACAATTTTTGCGTATATAAGTTTATATCAGAAATTACCGGTAGCCTTCCAAGGAATCACTCTCAGACCCAAATTCGAAGCTGAAGCCCCGAAGATGGTCGTCTACATCCTGTATCCAGAATATTTACATGATTCTTCTCAGGTCGTACACGTTAAAACGGGGGAGCTAGAGAAGCTTCAGGCGGATAGTGGGTGAAGTTCTGCCAAAGCTAAACTCGTTGCCACACCTTGTGCTGACTGCCCTATTCGTTGTAGGACAGCTTGAGGTTGGCGCGGCGGATATAAACCCAGTGGGATGCACCGGTGCTCTTGCGAGCATCTTGGCCAAAACTCCCCATCGCCCAGTGCCCAGCAGGTGTCTGTAGGAAGGGGTTGGGTTACCATGCACTATATGACTGGAGCTGTGGATGAACAGGAAGGATCTGTGGGATACTGCAATAAGAGTGATCGTCTGCAGCTATGTCTCCGTCCCTCCAGCTCTCGACCGGTCAGTTCCCTCTCTCCCCTTCCTCTTTATCTCTCTGTCTCCGTCCTTTTCTCATACATGGCCGGTCCGAAGTGTTATTCTCCGGAATGACATGAGTGATATAATCGCAATAACGGAATATACGACGACAACGATTCTGAGAACAAGGCGGACTTCGAAGATTGAAGCGTAAAGACTGAATTCGATGAACGGGGATAGGAGTCCAATGAAAAGATTCAACAGCCCTGAAAGGAGAATGGGAAGATGTCGGTTCAAACTAATTGATGGAGATGAAACCGGACTTACAATATGCTTCGGCAAAGGACTGATGATAACGACGATACCAACGTCGCAAGTTCTCTCCCGTGGAACAGACCGTGGCAAGGGTCATGGCCTTGATATTCCCAAGGATCTCTTGAATTCTGCCCGAGTTGCATAAACCTTCTTCCTCCACATAGTCAGGATCCTGTAACCGGTTTTGCGATGGAGAGTCGAGGGGACTGCTTTGGGCCACATCTGTCGACGGCGTGACTGCTGTCCCGTCATTCATTTCACTGGAGTTCAGCCTTTCCAAGAGAAAATACGACGTAATGGCGGCTGTACCATTGCTGAGGACTGCTACATAGGCAGTTATCGAAAGAGCAATGGCTTGAGGCGAATTAGTGTCTAATGGAGGTTTACTCTGACCAGTTAGCTGCTCCCGAATATGTACCCAAACTGGGATAGATAGCGCCATTAGAAGGGAGGTCTACGCATCGTGTCGATTAGAGGTAACTAGCAGTCAATTCATAAGTTGTTTACGTACGATGCCGATGGCATAGCAATACGACCCTTTTAATTTGGATATGTGAAGCTCTACACTGACTGTTAGCCGCATATGGTGCAACTCAAATACGAGATTAACAGACGAGATGGGCTTATGTTGTCTCTGGGAGGAGTGGGAGCCCCCGCTTCCATCTTCCCCGAGGGTGCCTACTGTGAAGGATCCAGTTAGGCGAGTGGCACGTAGAGCCAACGTTACCTATGAGTCCAATGTACATGGGTAACCTACTTATACCATCAAGATCCCTGGCAGCCTCTGTTACAAGTGCCCGCTAGGGCTCTGTTTCGCGTGTTTTGCGGCTGAGAATGTCCAAAGTGTGAATTGAAGTCTGTATTGGAAATGAACCAGCCGATATCAAGCTCCAATCTGACTCTATGTACGGATGTGAGGCGGGAGGAGAAGGAAGGGGGAACCACCTGAGTCTTGTGGTCATTGGACAAGAAGCACGAACATCGTCGTTTAACTGTCCACCTTTGGTCACTGGTCAGGTTTCTGTCATTCTCCTGGTTCGCTTCAGCGCGGCTATTCGAACCAGCTCCAGCAATGCCAGTCTGCAAGGGGGTGTCACGCGATGATTGTGCGCTTTTGCTTCCGCTTACATATATATACTCTCTGTTCTGCAGTTTCCCTCAACGCCACAGGCATTTTGACCCAAAGTTCCCTCCGATCTGATCAAGAATAATCGGCTCCTTGCAACTGATGAATGAAAACTCGTGCAACAGCTGCCCAAGCCCAGCAGGTGAGGCAACCCCCGTTATGGACATCTTTCAGATCTAATTCCCGTTAAAGTGTCCAGGAAAATATCAATGCACTCAGAAACAAGTGAAAGCATGCATGGTTAGCCCAAGCAGACTCACGTCGCAATATCGGGAGTCGCATCATGAGCCTTCTCCCCTTCTTTCCGATGCAGAAGGGGATTGATTCTGGCTTTGCAGATACAAAAGACTTGCTTCGTGCACCCTTTGTCTCTGCATCATGATGCGAAGACCGAAACTGCGATCAAGCTGACTGAACTGATCCACCGCTTTAGATGACCCTCTTCTCAATGAGTGCGGGAATCATCCTGTTCCATATGAGGGACCATCCCCCTATTGTACCCCCTGGGGCCGCAATGACCATAATGGCTCTGGCATACCTTGGGATAATATTGAATGCGTTTATCAGCATATTTTTTGCGCTTAACGGATCGAATAACGGTCATAGCGAACCCCCTAACCGCGAAATTTGGATCTTATATGGTAAAGCTTCAGTTTCGTTTGTTCGGTCGATCTTTCACTTAAATTTGAGGCTTCTAGTTGTGCCTGCAAGTTTGTTTAGCGTGCTCCTACTTTTTCTTATCTATGCATGGCTCGTGGAGACACATGCGATGGTTCGAACAATCATTACGTTGTTTTCACTGATGTCGTTGATAATGCTGGTGATTTTCTGGCTGGATACCTTGGCGGGCCGTTCCAGGGCTCCAAGCAGCATCCATTAGGAGATAATGTATGTCGATATGCACTTTCTTACCATAAAATGCGTGGTTGGATGTGAGGCAAGGGGCAATTAGGTCTTCGATGAGTACGAAACCGAGATTAATGGCCCATACTTACTTACTTCTATCTGGTGCACTTTAGCTTGCGTTCATTCGCTGTGATTTGGAGGTCATTCTCATTGTCCGACTATACTAGCTCCGGCCAGTAACACCTGCTCTCGACGCGAATTACCCTTTATGTCCCAGAGGTCTGCTTGCCGCTTGCCTCTTCCGTTCGTTCTCGTGCAGGATGATACAACCCACTGTTCGTGGTCTCTGTGCTGCGCTCAACGGATCTAGTAAATATGCATATGTCCCTCCTGCGTTTGGAGTCGATTATCTAGTGGTTGGTGGTGGTGCGCACGATCGAATCATATATCAAAACAGGTTTGACCACCCTAACTGATACTTACCCACACAGGCGTCGTTGGACTTGCGATAGCCAGATCTTTGGCTCTTAATAGACCAGATAAGACTACTTACATCGTCGAGAGGCATGCTCGCCTGGGAGAAGAAACAAGGTCCTTGATTCTACACCCCGCATGTCTTTGGCACTTCTAACCACCGACATTCTCGACAGTTCTAGAAATTCAGAAGTAATACACGGAGGTGAGTTTGGTCTGCATATCTCTCTCCCCTAGTGGTCCTCATTCGTCCTTGTGATTTAGGCTTTTATTACCCGGACGATTCCTACAAGACCAAGTTTTGTCTCCGTGGACGCAAACTACTGTACGAGTACTGCGATACTCATTCCGTACCATACAAGAAAACGGGAAAGCTGGTCGTGGGGCTCGAACATCAACGACCTTACCTGGAAGACCTCTTTCGGAAGACACAGTCGTTACGATTCCCGAATTTCGGAACGTTCCCCGCTTCAATAGAAGGAGAAGGAAGCGCTGTTCCTGCCAGACTTCTCACAGGGGACGAAGCTCGAGAGCTAGAACCAGACTTGTCACCGGATATAGCTTGCGCCTTGCTGAGTCCCGAGACAGGTATAATAGACAGCCATACTTATATGGAATCTCTAGAGCGAGACGTCACCGAAAGTGAAAACGGATCTGTCGTATGTGCCACGACTGTGACCCGTGTCGATGCCGCCGAGGATGGTTGGGTGGTTCAAATGAAGACGACAGGTTCACATGGGAATGAGGAAAGCGAAGCAGAAGCAGACGCTGTGATGGCTCGAACGGTCATCAATGCCACAGGACTCTCCGCACCTTTCATCCTCAACTCGATCGGGAAAACCCTCTCCCCATCCTTTTCACCAATCAATATATGGTACGCTCGAGGGTCTTATGCCTCTTATCATGGTCCAGGTGTTTCAAACGTGAAGCATCTGATCTACCCAGTCCCAGAAATGGAAAAGAACAAGCATAGCTTCACTTCTCTCGGCACCCATCTCACAATAGACCTAGGAGGAAACATTAAGTTCGGTCCCGATATTGAATGGATCGAACCTCCAGCCGGAGAGGGATGGAAGGCCGATGGATCGTTGGTCTATGACGAGCGCGCGATGGATTACTGGATGGACCATCTTATCGCTTCGTCCAAGCAAATCCCGTCAATGTATCAGTCCGTTCGTAGCTATCTTCCTGGTATCAAGGAAGAGGGCCTTCAACCCGACTACGTTGGCATACGACCCAAACTCGGGCCACCCAATACTGGCTTTCAAGATTTCGTCTTCAGAAAGGACTATGCTGCTGCGGGGGATAAGAAGACGGGAGGACCAATGATCTCATTGCTTGGTATAGAAAGTCCTGGTCTCACTAGCTCATTAGCAATCGGAGAATACGTAGAACGGCATTTAGTGGATTAAATAATGTGTTGCACACATCTCGCTATAGAATAGAAACTTGGACATTTTTACAGAGCAAGGATCGTTGCTCATTTGTTTTGATTTAGTGGAACCTCTGCGGACCATTTCATAAGATCGTCCATAGTCAATGAGGGGAAGTCTGTGTCCTGTTGTTTCTCTTTTAACTCGTGTATTTCTGGAGTGATAAGATTTGAAGGTAGCACCTGTTCCAAACGTTGAGGTCCGGTATGTAAGGTCTAGTGTACGACTTACTAGGCTGACAGCACTACTTTTACGGAGGTCAGCGAGCATCCTCTCCAGTTCATCGCATTTGCTATCCAGGAATCAGTGAAATCCCTCAAGAAGTGCATGCCCGCCGCTTACCTATGAATAGCTCTTGTTTCCTCCCTTCGGACGTCGATTTGACGTTGCATGATCGATTCCAAGTTCATTCGCGCTTGCACTGGTCTGAACTCATTCACCGCCCATCCAAGATTGAGGGTTATCGTCCTCATCCACAGGATGGTAGCCTCCCAGTTGAGCGGCGGTGGCCAGGCCACGTCTTCCCCTCCAGAGCCCTCTTGTCCGTCCACCGCTTGTGCGTTCAGCTTGGCCTGTATTTCCTCGGGGGGAGGACCGTGATAGCCCGATGGGACCGGTTCAAGAACGTCTGATAGGAGCTTGTGATATGCGGAGAGTAAGGAGACGAGCAACTGTCGTAAATGGGGACGAGGGTCCGCTTTTGGTTCTGGATCGTAAAGTTTCTGTATCCCCGGTGGAAGTACCTGAACTATCTCCTTTGTCTTTGGGTTTCTGTTAGTGTTATGAAGGTGATAATCAAGACTTTGTCGAGTACTCACCGGGTGGACTTCCCCAAAGGAAGAATACGATTCTTCTTCCAATATCCAGTCCAACCTGGGAGGTTCTAGTTCAAGCAATGGGAATGAGGGTAACAACTCTTCTCCTGGGAGTAGAACGGCTTGATCGACATCCTCGTCATCCCTGTTTTCTTCGCCAGTTTCTTCCATTTGTGAAGCACCATTCTCCTGTCGTCGCGCCACAATCTTCTCCCGTAAACGAGCCAATAATCTTAGATTTTCAGGCGTGTATCTCGTCCAATATACTGGAGGTGTTGGAAAGGGGTTCTTAACCTCTTGTTCCTCCGCTGCAATGGCCGCATCTGCATCGTTCATCGAGGAGCCTCAATTGGACAATTTAAAATGTCTTGGCACCAATGGGATATAAAGGGAACTGTAGTCAAGCTGAATATTGGCGGTAGATTATTTTGTACGAAAACGATCGAGCAAAGGTCGGGGTCTAAGTTTGCTAAACAATACGCACACAAAGAGAATAAACCACGGAGGTTGATATGGAAACGAATTAATATCTAATTCAATATAGGCTAGTTATTCGGCGTCATAATGCTCGCCGTTGACTGGCTTTGGCAAGCACTCCCCATACCATTTCTCCCATTCTAGTATCGCGCCTTTGAAAACATCCTCCGGGACCATTTCCTCGGGTTTACCATAAACACCCATAACCAGAGCCTTCAAGAGGAACGGCGCCAATATCCTCGCATGTGCTTTACCCACTTCCAACACTATCGATCTCTCCAGCTCCTGCTTGGCCTTCACCTCTTCTGTGGTAAGCGCCTGGCGCGGCGTTGGGGAGAAAGGACGAGCAGACGTCGGGGTTGGGGAGAATGCGCGAGCAGATGTCGGTGTTCCCGTTCGTTGAAGAACAGGAGACCGAGGTCTCCCAGTCACATCGGCACCTGGCGCAAATGATCGACGTTGGGGAGTAATGATTTCGGAATTTCTTCTCTCCATGGACAAGGAGCTACGTGGCTTATCCAAACGAAAGGTCGGTGAGCCGGGTCCGGATGTAGATCTCGAGTAGTCCAATATGCAACGCATGGTGTTGGCCAGCGATTCACAAAGCATTTGATGAATCGATGGGAGGAGAGATAAGATGGGGAGAAGTCGAAGGGAGTTGAAGGCGATCAAATGGGAATTGAGGAGAAGGGCGAGTGGAGGAGAAAAAGTGAGAATTGATGGTGCGGTGAGGGGACCAGAAGCCAATGTCGCTGCTTCTAGATTTTCTGGAATAGTCGGAATTGATATGGAAGTACCAGGAGCGGCCGATGTCAGAAGCCAAGTGGAAGGTAAGGCACCCAGCCGTTCCTCTTCGGTGAATGTGGAAACAAACTCGGTGGCTGCATGCTCCATAGATTGCTTGATATTCATTAGCACGGCTTGTTCAAAGGGTTTGGTCAAGAGGGGACGAAACTCAAGACCAATCCGTGCAAATGAAGATCCACAATAATTTAGCTGGGTAAGTAGAGATGATAGAGAGGTAAAGTCGTGAACAGAGGAAAGATGGAGAGACAGAGTACGCATAAGGGACGAGACTTGGTTGCTCGTGAAGACTGAAAGGAGAAAAATCAATTCGTCCTGCGTCCCTCTTGAAGCTCCTTCCGTGTTTTGTGCGTGATCAAGAAAGATGGTCGTATAAGCGCTGACAAGGTCGTAAACACCCTCTCTGAATATATCAATATATCCTCTGAGATATCTTGCCATATCTCTTTGCGATTCACTCGTCCCAGCGGAACCAATTTGAGCGGTCTCGTTCGCGCTGTGAAGGTTTTCAATGAAAGCCCCTCGACAGCATAGGAAAAGGACTGCTAGTTCCTCTTCGTCCCAACCTCCTAACTGTCTTAGAAATACTATCGCTTTGTAGAGGACAGGAAGCTTTGAGCGGCCTTTAAGGATTTCAACCAAGCTGCCCAGCATCAATCTGACTCCACCTTCAACCTCACGTTGTAGGCTGCGCAAGATGGACATGGTCTCTACATCCTTTTCTGAACCCTCGAACTGCATCCATACTGAGTTTGCGTGGTTGACTAACTCCAACGCATCTTGATACTGCCCATTACGAGAGCAGCTATCCAGCAAAGCGGGAATTTCAAGCAGGTCTGCTAGTTTTTCGTATTGATCTAGTACCAGAGTTGCCCTTCTCCGCTCTTCAAGAATTGGTTTGATGGTTTTCGAAAATTGCTGGGTCGCGTCGTTCAAGGAGGGGATGGTGGAAAGGAGGGAATCAAGTGATGAGGACAATGAGTCGAAAGAGGTGGAAAGTGTCGACGCTGTGTTGTGAAGCAAAAGGAAGGTAGAATGGGAGGAGTGGCAGAGGCTTGTAAGTTCTGATGTGAGTAAAGAAGACTCTGATGAGAGTACAGAAGGGTGGTGTAGAAGGTCTGATAAGGAGTTGAATGGCCGTATTAAATCAACTGTAGCTGCGGCGTCTAGCTTCCCTTCATTTGCCTGCAGAGTATTTATCGACATGACCGCAATCAAGGAGGGAGATATCGTATTCTCGTCTCCAATAAGATAAGCTCTTCCGTAGCCTGGCGAATAACAATGAATGCGGAACGACGTGGACAAGGAGTTTGCTGTTGGTGGAGCCGACGATGAGGAGAACTCTCGCTTTGTTCAAAGGTACAGAGTCCCTATATCCTAGGAACCAGTTTTACGTGGTTGGGTTGAAATTTGCTGTGACCGGGTGTGGTGGTTTGGTCCTAAATTGAATTCACCACAATACAGACTTGCGCTAGTCGTCCGTGCAATTCCATAGAGACTCTATACAAATAAGCTACGACATTTTTTTAAAACTATCTGATTGTGACAACAGATGGAGCACCTCTATTCTAACCCACGCAGAGGTCCCTTCGGAGAGGACTGGAGGCTTTACTGAGCCTAATCCTACCATTCGGGCTGTAAGGATACCCCATAGGTCGTACTTTTGTTCGTTGTCCATAGACATCATCGCTAACCAAAGTCGTTCTTGTATTTCTCCCCATTTCGACACTAGTGGTGACCACTGGCTTGCTTCACCGAGAGAGATGTCCAGCCCCGTCTCTACACTTTTCAGTGCACCAATGGCTTTGAACAGGGTCTCTCTTTCAACTGGGGTATCTGGGAGGCTTGAAAAACGTTGGATGATCCGAGTCAAGGTACAAAGCCCTTCCAACGACTGGTCCATTGAATACGTGGTCGCATTGCCGGTAATATAATTCAGTAGCTTGTTGACACAGAGCAGCAATTGGGTGTGCCAGAGATTGCCCATACGCTTTGTCACCCTCTCGTGGTCGACGAATACTACGATATTTTCTAGAGCTTGACACCAGCTCATCACGGTATTCTCGTCCTCAATGCGGGACATTCCACTAATCGTGAAAGATGCCCACGAAAGGAGGTGGCTATGACAGACAAGTGAGGTAGCTACTCGCTGATTTTGCGTCATCCTGAGAAGGACCTACAATCTACCATTTAGCCTTGCGATACAATATTAAGGATTGGCTAGATACCTTCAATACGCCCTGTTTGATCGCTCCATCGTTGGAATGAGTATGGTATGTTGTTGCCAAGAGATCCCATGTATGCCTCCTCTGGAGCACTTTCCAATCTTGCGAGGAGACCATACCATCCGCTAGAAACCGAAGCATCCAGACACGCTCCCGCTTCCAGTTTCCACCTCGCTTGCCGAAGTCACTAGATAGACTGCTGTATAGCATTGAATAAAGCATCGGAGGGTCATTCAAGTCAAATTCTGGTCGTTGCAGAAGAAAGCGTGATACTAGAGGGTAGAGAGATGAGGCTGGTGTATAGACTGCACGGATCGCATGTGCAAAGAATAACGTCGTATAAGTTGATAACCGAGGGTTCTCTGTGGGCGATTCATTTGCTGGTGTTGCTTTATGGAGGCGGCTGAGCATTTTGAATATATAAAAAGTCTGTGCTTTCTCGTAAAATTCCGCTTGCTTCATGGACCTGGGTCAGTAGATTGAAACTAAATATACAGAGAAGCAAGCTTACCGCGACTGCATTACAAAGCCCTCCAAAAGCCGTCCATCCAAGGCCTCGAATGTCACCGTGCCGTGCAGATAGAGAACTGATGACAAGACTAGCAATATTAGTACGGAAGAACCCGACCCAGTCCAGTGGTGTCAATGTTCGTCCGCCACCTTGGGTTGACAAATATGAATGAAGCAAGAGAAGGATGAAGAAGGGATCGTATAGTGAGCTCTTGCTTCGATGGGCCTCCGCTGTATATGACTTTTGTGTTGTGCGCCATTGCGGAAATTCGACACACGTAGCAAACAATAGATTGGAGTTTAGTCCGATTATCGCGTTGAGTATATCGGTAGAAACGACACCCGGATCTGGGCCCCATGAAGCCATTAGAGATGCGACAGAGTACTTCCTTTGTTGCTCGAATAGTCGAAATATCTCTAATAGCGAGAGGTCCGGAACTGACAGGGACCCTCGATATACATGTATCAAGGGTGTTATGTGACTGGGTTGACATGTGTTTTGTGGGTGCATTTTGAAGAGGCAGTATAAAATATCGACAAGTGGTTCACGAGAGGTAGAGTTGGGTGAAGCTGCTGTTGAGAACTGTGAATGGTGGAGAATTGCCTGGATCAAACGATTACATCCTGCAGGCTAGTGATGCAAATGAGTTTTCAAATCCAAACAAGAAATCTGTACTTACCTTCAGGGAGATTTTGTGGAACAGGAGGCTCAATGCTGTCATTACACTACTGTCTGTCAAATGATTCCGAATAGAGATGTTGAAGAGAGCATCAAGGGACTCTGCGGAAACATTGCCAAACGTCGCAAGATGAGCTAGATATTGGCCATTAGCTGGGATTCATACAGATTTTATCACGCACGAATTGCTTGTATCACCTCCTTCGACTTCAGCGGCTCGTTGAGAAGCGATACCAACTCCTTTATAGACAATAAGAGTATCTTTTCCACATCATTTTGAGCTACTCTGCCTGTTTGAGCTAGGCGAGCAAGAAATGGAATAACATTTGCAGTAGGTCTCTTCGAGAATAGCCCTACAACTCGCTTAACCAGGATATGCCCCTCTTCCACAAGTGGTAGAAGCTTGAAAAAGGTTGATTGGTAAGACACTCTTTGTGGATTAGATGTAGATGTAGACATAGCCAACGTCGTGCAAAGTGGGCCTAGTCGTTGACCTATTTCCCGCATGTAAAGGGTATTTTCCGATGAAGTTTCCATGAGGACTTCTAGGGCAAAATGTGTAGAGTGGTTGAGATTGGTTTGTGCAATAAGCCAATGTGCGACCATATCGCGTACAGCTGATGACTGGAACATTGCCTGAGAAGCGAGGTCCAGAATTTCGCTGTCATCTAATTCCAATAGAGGCATGATCACCCTCAGGACTTCGGTAGAAGGCTTTCGTGTGTGTCTTCTCCATTGCATTTCGATCTTTTGCACGAATTCAGATGCGTTTCCATGCAAATTGATTGGCTTGAGGCCGGATGGAAGGCTTGCGTTTACTTGCTCTCGTAAAACTCGATACAAGGAGCTGCTGATTGAAAGGGACGGTTGGAGTGATATAAGTTTCGGCAGGTATAGTGCAACCTTCGGGTCATCAATGATCTCTGGACGCGTCTCCAAAACAGAAAACACATCTTCCAGTAGATATGAAGGAGAGGCCGTGTACTTGAGTGTGCCGATGAGGTACTCGAAAACAGCGATTAACTCTTCATGAGCCATCAGTGGTATCCACGGCCGTACTGCGTCAATAATCTAAAGGCCATCTTGAGAAAAGAGTGATTGATGTTAGGGATAGACGTACGTTCGATGCCTCGCCTGATAAGGAGAGTCGTTTAGTCCAATAAAAGCACCATTCTTCGGCCAAGGCACGTTCTCTGCCGCTTCGATGGTCGAAAAGGGTGGAGATCAGCTCCATTATACCTGGATTCTATTGTTAGAAAGAGGAGCAGCTACAGGAAGGATTTACCCTTGGCTAATGCTGGATGAGGTGCTTCAGTTTCCAGAACCTTCTGCATTGTAGGCGATCCGAGTATTAACCGTTGGTAGACAGATTTGACCTCGGCTGGATCAGTGAGGCTGACGATAATTGCCCAAAGGCGCAGAAGGGAAGCTACACTCTCATCTTGAAGAGAAACGATAGCTGATAATCGCTTGAGAAGAAGGTTACCGTAAATCTGAGCCTCGTAAGCCGTAGAATTTATAGTCAGGCTAGCCAGATCCTTTCGTACGGCCTCGTCCATTAAATCACACGGACGCGTGTGAATCATAGCCTGAGGAAAAGATATTCTGTAGACGATCAGCGGAGATCTGGGAGAATACGTATACTCACGCATTCAGATGTCCGCTCAATTGTAGAGTAGTAAATACGGGTGTTACTACGGGATCTACTAGCAGGACTAGAGTAGGAATGAGGCCTGGTCCCCATTCCTCCAATTTTTGAAGAGAATGAGATAACACGTCAGGGGATACATGTTCGTTGTTGAGGTGAAACCACCTTATCAACTCGTAAGCGGCTGTCGTAGACGCCCCAAAGCCTGTCAAAATTTTAGGTCAATCTGCTGGTTAGTCTGGGCTGGATACTAACGCTCTTCAATCCTCTGGATAACAATCCTAAAATTTACCATTCCTTCATGGTCCTGCATCTCGATCGTTTGGGATGGTGCTTCAACCAAATGAAGCAGATTTCTGAGAAGACGAATCTCCTTTTGTATTGCTACAAGAACTGGCTGGGGTAATGATCCAGCGTTAGATGATGAGCAGTGATATTCAAGACGAGTTGCAATCCGGAGACCGTAATGGTTGTTGGGCTGCTTCAGGCTGATACCAAATACGACCTGACGCAGGTAAGTTGCAACTGCCAGGGCCATGAGCAATCGCGAGTCATTCTCCCCTTTTGTCAGTGTCTCGAACTCTTTGAGAAGAGCCATGAGAAGGGGACTAGCAATGGAGGATGCATCGTATATCTCAACAGTATCCGCAATGCCCGCAGACATCTCGGTAGCGCTTTTGAGAGTCGAGATAGAAAGCTCGACGTACTCCAATGGCGACTTTAGGCAATTCCTAATGCAGCCGTCCAGTAATGAATAAAAATCCAGCGTATTTTCGTCTATTTTGGCGTCTTCATCGGCATCGATGTGTAGGCCGGTGTTTGCAGCGCGCAGGGCACCCAACCAGATGTCCAACTCTCCCGGATCGTGCTCAAATAAGGCACTCTGAGCAAGAATTTTGTGGAGAAGTGCACCACAATGTTCTGAAGCCCCTGACCTATCAGTTGGATCGTAAATGCAAAGTAAATGGCGTAGACTGCTTTGACCTAGTGTCAAATTAGTACTCAAACTGCGTGAATCCAGGAAACAGATACTTGCCGAGAGTAGCGTTCCAAATATACTGCTCGCTGTGTTGTAGGAGGTCAAGGATATGCAGGTGACATAGCACCTTGAATCCTACAGTATCCTCCGGTGATATATCTGAGGCTGTAGAGAATGAAAGAACCCGCTTTCCGATCCCGGTCAACAGCAATTTTCCGACGTCGTATCTTGCATCAGCAGGGAGGTCGGGCAGCACCTTATGATAGAGTAGCATGAGTCGCAAGGCTGACCCTGCAATCATCAGGGATCGTAAGCTCTGGTCCGACAGGTGAGCCGAGTCTTGAGAGCTAAGTTCTGGAGATATGCACTTTTGCTGCACAAACCCCACGATCACCTCAAAGGTCGGAATTCGTCGCTTGACTTCTGTCTCCAACTCGTTAATTCTGGTTGTCCAATTACCAGAACTTTCTTCCTCTAACGCTAGTGCAACTGTCTTGTAACTCTTGCGAACGGCGTTATACTTCTGTAAGCACCTTGTTAAACAGGTAGCTGTATGATACTGGACAAGTTGAGAGACGTTTTGCAATCCCTTTGTAATCATCGCTCGAGACCATACAGGTGGAATTATATTGCCCAGCGCCGAGGAAAGTGGAGGAGGATCAGAATTGTAGTCGATACCCCAACCTGTGTTCCCAGTTGTAAATGTGTGAACGGGAACTGGCAGTGATATAACGCTGGTCGCCCATGCTGTACTGATGAGCCATCGTGACGAGAGACGGGGCTCCATTGCAAGCCCAGAGGAGGTCCAGTACCTGTCGAGTAGGATTTAGGTCCAAGTTCGATTCTAATAGTGAGATTATGCACCCGCCAACAAGCTCGGTACACGATTGAAACATTCGAATAATCAATACTTGCTGTCGTGCATCTTCTGTAGGTCGTAAATGCTTTAGAAATCGGCCAAGAATAGGATTATAAAGTTTCCTGGAGCCTCGTGGCTTATTATCGTTGGTCGAGTATTCGTCGATGGCACCTTCATCCTCCTCCCGAGGATACCATCCACCGTCACGGAAACAAACGCCGATTCCTGGACGCGTACACAGCGCAAGGAAAAAGTGATGCACTAAGTCTGCTGGGATGCTCTCTTCACCAGGCATTTCGGAAACATTTCGAGTATAGAGCTTGACGAGCTATTGGGTAGTTTGAGCAAGATAATATTAGAGACGTGGTGCTGTATAGTACCTGAGTAAGGACTTCATCTCCAAATAAGCCAACTTTCAGCGTCCGCTTTACTCTATTGTCGGACCATATGCCTTCCCAGCATCCCTCCAGAACAAAGCGGATGAGCAGGTAGTGGTCATCAGAGATGCGTTTGAAGATTCCGAAGAACATGTCTCTATGTGCTTCTAAAAACGCAATTTTAACTGCGGGGGGAGAAGAGGTGCCTAGAAAACCTGATACAAACGTAATGTAGAGGGTACGAATGTCGGGTTTGATGAAAGGATCGATCGTCATATCATTTGAGCCCTTTCTCCTCATATGGAAAAGTCGAAATAGCGACTTAAAAGAGTCAGCAGCGACCTGTAATGCTGTTTGGTAACGCTTACTTTATTGGTCCAAGCGAACGCCTCATAAACGCTTTTTTTTTCCATTCCAGCACCATAGTCAGACATTGCGTTCCATAACTTGAGTGCTACGAGAACCAGATCTGTTTGAGCGCTGTTCAAGTGTGCGTTGAGCCTACGACCGGCTTGGGGAGCAAGGAGAGCCCGTAAGATGGGTACTCCTAGTACATGATATGGCTGGTGTATCGATAGTAAAGTCAACAATGCCGCTAGGACCCCCAATGCAAGATGAAGATGAACAATGCTTTGCTAGACGAAATGTAAATGTATGTAGTTGTGCTCCAAGAGTAACGTACTTTAGCAAGGGTATCCCAAGCGGTAAAAAGTTCTGTCGCTGATGGTGATTCCTCCAGATAGCCTTTGGCGAGAAGGAATTTGGGGTCATCCGAAGCAAGCAGAGACGCCTCATTTCGAAAAACGGTCAACTGACTACGAACTGCATTTAGGTCTAAAATTTTTCAGGGCAGTTCTTCTTCGCACTCTAATAGATACTCACTGGTGACCAACTGAGTGATGTCCGACACACTTAAAGCCTTTTTTACATCGAGGCCTGTTTGGAATGTTATGAAATGTTTGGGTTTGGGGCCTTTGGTGGGGGATTTTGGCCTATTTTGTGGGACAGGTGGTTGTGGTTGGGAGCGAGACATTTCGACGCCCAATAAAACCAAGGAGTGGCGGAATGGAACTAAAAATCCGCCTCAGATTCTGCAAAATATTTTAATCCTACCTAGATTTTGGATTCATTTCTCCTCCCATGGCAGCAACTATTCGTGAAACTTGAGCTGCGCCACTAGACGAGTCTAAATTCACAGCTTGGACTCCGCCTCATCGCGTTTGTCACGGTTTTCCTGTCTTTATAAGGTGCCAGCGCATCTTTGCAGCCCACAGTGCTCCTCAAGCTCTTTCTTGCAACGAAACGTGGTATCGTCGACGGTGGGCCTTTTGGTAGTAAACAGCCTTCCATGCTCCAGCCGCAAAAGTTCAGCTCGAAGAAACCTTCCTACTTTGCATTCCTGGCTAATCAATATTTGAAAGTTCAACAATAGTCTACACTATAACCATGTCCAAACGCTCAGTGAATGCGAGGTCCAGTCCACCATCCCCTGACCAGCTTCCCAAACGCCAGAAGACGACAGCTAACGGAACATCCTCCTCTGATATATCTTTAATACCCACTCATGGTGTAGATACGGATACTCTGTCGCTACTAGGGACTCAGCTGCCGGCGAACCACTCCAGCATGTTTGGTCAATCCCTGCACGATACGCGAATAGAGCCATCGCGATCCGAATCGTTTATTGGATCAGTGCAGGTGGGATCTGAGCAGTCGGAAGGGTGGTCACGCTTTGAGAAGAGAAAGAAGAAGAAAGCAAAGAAAGAAGACCGAAAGTTTGCCAATCAACCTCCAAGCTTTGCGTTCAATGTACAAGAGCTGGTGAAACTTTGCATGATCTCAATCTCGGTAATTCCTATGTTTTACAAGTCGATTGTTCTTACAATTTGGATCTAGGATGTTAGGGAGCTCGCTTTGCATATCACCGGGGATGCAGGGCCAGTTTCGTGGTTGCGTGTCACCAATCGCGCATCTATTAAGCGTCTCGTAGTGATGCTAGTACCTGGTATTACCCCTGAAGTATTCACACCACCGCTGCGTCCTCAACCTAATACAAGCAATCCTCTGCTGCATATTCCGGCCCTTTCTACAAATCCTGTGCTTCATCCCCCAAAAATCCCCTTCCTGAGCACATTTCTGCACGCTGTTCCGACAAAGGCTCCTGGCGACGCACAGAAGATGCATAGTGTCCTGCAAGGGTTTTTTATGGGCCCAGTAACTGGTGAGGAGAAGAAAAGGCGAATTTTAGACAGAATTCAAGGTATAATCAAACCTCTGCCTAGGGTAAAATTCACAACTTTGTTTATGTAGGCGAGAAGGAATCGTCACTTTCTGTCGAATCTTTGCTTCTGACACGAGAACAACTCATTGAAAACGAATATCCTTTACCAACATGGATGTCAGAGGCCAGCCAGCTCGATGATTCATGGCTGCAAACACCAAAACATGACGGCAATATGAGTGGTTTCCAGATTCTGGCATTGGATTGCGAGATGGTCAGTACTCCTATGTCCACCCAGAGGTTTCATTGACACCCAATAGTGTATCACTACTGCCGGGAGGGAGCTCACTCATATTTGCATTGTCGATTACAAGACGGGTGACAAGCTCTACGACCAACTTGTACTGCCATCCGCGCCTATTGTTGACTACCTCACCCGTTTTTCTGGCATTACTGCTGCATCCCTGAAAGGGATAACCACAACCTTTGCAGATGTTCATAAGTTTCTGTCAACACTCGTCAAACCTTCGACGATATTACTCGGCCATTCCTTGGAGAGTGATTTACGCGCAATGAGGCTCGCTCATGGCCGGTGCATAGACACAAGTATCATCTATCACCACCCTCGTGGGCGCCCTCTCAAACCTGGCTTGAAATGGCTTATGAAAAAATGGGCGGGAAAGGACATACAAACCCGAGGAGAAGGTGGGCATGACCCAGAGGAGGATGCCCGTGCCTGTATTGATCTCCTCAAACTCAAATTCAAGAATGGCCTAGGCTTCGGACACTTCATGGTAGACGTGGAGAACATTCTGGAGCGGATGGGGAGGTCCAATACCGCGAATGGGAAGCAGGTTCGAACTGGCGTTGTTGATTATGGAACTCCTGCCACCTGGCTTGGTAGCAAAGCAACCAGTACTGTTGCATGCGCAAATGATGACGATGTTGTCAAAGGAATTCAAGATATGATTGGATCCCATCAGTTTGTTTTCGGGAGAATGCTAGAGTTGAGCGAGGGAATGGGATGTACGTGCGGCTGCGGCTGCGGCAACTCTGAACTCTCTACTTACTTATATGATAGGGACGACAAAGAAAGCTGCTCCTACTACTGGATCTCCGGCTACTACACCAATAACTGAATCTGCAGAATCACCCACTGTAGAGTCGCCATCACAAGATGATTTGTACAGGTCTCTTAACGATAGGCTTTCCATAATTTACAACTCCCTACCCACCGCTACAGCATTCATTTTGTTTTCTGGTCATGGCGACCCACGAAAAATGGCAGCAATGTCGACCAAAAAAAACGCATTTGAAAATGCTATCAGAGAAGGTACGCCTTATCATCCACAACATGTTTGACGGATATTGATACCAATTATAGGTAAAACATTGGCAACTATTCCTCAAGCGGAATGGTGGACGTCACAAGAAGGTCGTGACCTTGAGGATGAGGTCGAAAAGGTTAAGAAGGGCCTACTCTTCCTGGGTATAAAATAAAGAGAAGTCTCAGGCCACTGAAACTCTCGTGTATCATTATTATTAAGGCCGTATTCGTACTCCGCCTTATTTATTTACAATGTCCAGATGGTAGCACAACAACTATGATCCTACTCGTCACTGGTGAGATGGTTGTTGCGTCTCAATTGATCTTTCTGATATTCCAAACAGTACTACTGTGCTGTACTATTGCTAAGCTCTGCGTATTAAATCACCAGCTTTGAGATTAAACATCTCCTCCTTGTTAGAAGAGAAGGTCTCCTAGTATCTATCTTCACAAGAATATTTCCCCTCGAGATGCCACACGCGTCTCTCCTCGAAGCTTTACCCATCCTCCATCGCAGATAGCGTCGATCTCGCCTCCCCTCGAACTAACGGCACGAACTTTGTTAGTAAACTCGACGCATCTATCGCCTCCGATATATTCCCTTGACTTCGTCTTTGATTCCCAGTAACTTGCGGCAAACGAGATAGCTGAACCGCAGACGGGATCCTCTGAAAGGCCAAGCGGAAAAGCAAACACACGATAATCGTATCCTTGTACATCAACTCCAGCTTCTGATTTCGTTCGTTGGCAAATTTCGACAATTGGAAATTGTGTCCCGGTAGGACCCTGGCAGGGGTATCAGTAAAACCACAATCGTACAAAGGAGAAATGGCATACGAGGCGGCCTGAATCCACCATCATCCCTTTGAGGGGTACGGCGTCGTCAATCTCGATCAGAAGATAGATACCATATGGCTCTCTCCGGGATATTCCAACAAACTGCACGCCCACCCCTTCCATCGCTTCCGCTACAATCTTGCGTGCAAACTTCTCTACTTCGGTGCTTGCGGGTTCTATGTCTCCGCTGGGGAATTGTAGCTCAACCTTGGGAGGCGTTGAATTGATTCTCCTCGCCTTGAGGATCCCAGAGAGCGTAGAGAAGCGAATCTCGCTGACAGAAGCTGGAACGAGGGAACTATCTGCGTAAAGCACGGATGCGCTTGCCAGTGTAGCATGTCCACAAAGCTGGATCTCGCTGGCCGGGGTAAACCACCGCAAACCAAATTCAACGTATTCCTTGCCATCTCTTCCCTTCTTTGGACTAGAATCTGTGGGTTGGATGATGTAGGCCGTCTCGGAAAGGTTAAACTCCACCGCGATTCCCTGGAGGGTGGAATCTGGGAGCGTATGATTCTCTGGTAAGACTATGACGGCTGCAGGATTACCACAGAAGGGTTTACTAGTGAAGGCATCAACGACAGTAAATTTCAGAGACATGGCTGGGGATAGGATTGCCGAGGTCGAGTCACCAGGGGGGTTACTCAGACGGGTTACACACGTCCTCTAAACATCTTATTAGAGTTGGAAATGTGCCCTTAAATCCTCTTTAACAAGGATAATAGGACGGCAGTCAGCTACAGAGTTGGTAATGCGACATAATCGCACATAGTTCGCAGATTTGGATACAAGGATTTAACAAGAGAGAGCTGAAGCTAGACCTAGTAGGCCATTTTCAGGAACTGTGAGATCGAAAGTGTAGTTGTCAAGGTTTATTCCACGATCCTCCGTATTTCGAGTCACATAGATCGTTCCCATTCCGCTGTCCATGGGATCAGGGTAAATACGCACATCGACTAGGTCACATACTGTGTGGCTGCTGCCTCTAGGTCGTAGGCATGTGCTGCAACCATGACGCACTCCGATGGTTGCAACTGTAAGACTCTGATGACCTCCTGGTATGTCTTCGGGAACGGTTTGTATGCTCCTATCAGGTCGGATGCGAACGTCATATCCCATTCAAGTTTGTTGCGCTTGGACTTGGACAATGAGGAACAATCTGTTATTGCGAGATACTATGTCACTTACAGCATCAATGAGCATCCTAGTAGACCCATTCGAAAGAATAACACTATTTGACCAATGAGATAGTCTCCTTAGTTTGACGAATTATGGCTGACACTAGATATTTCTGGCGAAGTCTTTGAAGACCTTCCCTCGAATCCTCCCACGCAACTAGCCCTGACCAACTGCGAATCAACCTCTCCCGCTGCTCAGAGGACCACTCGATGCCTGTGCCAGTTTGGCATCTGGTGAGGGTGTGATCGTAGACGTCATGAAGTGGAAGGACCTCAGTGCTATTGACACGTTCTTCAAGGTATATGAAGAATTCTTTCCTCCATCTGTGTGCGAATTCTGTCCAGTCCACTGTGGAACCTTTAGGAGCCGTCGCGATGAGAGCGGTGGCGACCGGGGTAAGCCAATCTGTGACTGTTCCCATGTAGTCAAAGACAAGAGCCTTTGCTTGTTTGAGCTGTTCCTCTGAAAGACCCATGTTATCGATGAAGATGAGAAGGTGAAACCGGGTTTGAAAGTCGATGGTGCAAGGTGGTCACGTGAACTCTGGACTGCGACCTTGTACCAATCGAGTTTCTCAGACATGTTACCTCGATCTGGAACAACGACAACTGCTCAACGAAAAGGAGGTCCTCGGTCTCGTTCTCATAATGACGATAGGTTCAAGGGAACGTAAGTGGCTGAACTTGCGTGCGCTTGTGGATTAGCAGCTCAATGATAATTCTCCAGCAACACGGGTGTCCCAATCCCGGAGGTTCAAAGGGGCTCAGATGGAATAGAGGACTTTGAAAATCTATTAGAGACAACTTACGAGCCTAATCGGCTCTCACAGCATCCTCGCAACACGCGCCAGAAGACACCGAATGGCGTCGCAAAAAGCGCGAATTACCAGTCGGAAAGAGCCCCTGATGAATTTTTAGAACGTGATTATCTAAATTTTGACTATGACCCCCTCGTTGAAAACGCGATAGGTCCTGTACCTCGCTCGAAGCCGTCGTCTGCAATGGGACCGCGGTCATTGCGGACTACAGAAGCCGATTATGTGCCTCTACCGTCGCCAAGGAGCACAATAAATCGTTTGGATCAGCCTACAAATTTGTTAAGCTCCGCTCTACGAGCAAGATCCCCTCCTTACGATCCAACATCCCTACAATACTCTGCCAGTCGGTCATCACAAGGATTCGGCGCCTTATCGCGGTACCAAGATGAACAAGTGGATCCCGAGACGGTCATGGAGGCATATATCGATTATGATGGTGGACTCAACGCCGATCAAGATTCACCTTCGCCACCTCCTGCAGTTCATTCCAGCCCTCCTCAGGTCTCTCGAAAATCCCTATTACCATCACCATCTCTCACTCGTTCTCGCAAGTCGGTCGCTCCCCAAACGGAAGAGGAAAACGCGGCCAACGACAACCGAACCTCATCGCCATCGATTTCCCGGCATGCTAAAGGAAAACAAAGAGCTGCAGAGGAAAGAGAAAACCCAGTTATACCTTCTTCGAAAGTTAATGGGAAAAGTAGAAGCGAGGCTATCGATGATGAACCGACAAGAGAGGAGGATACGCCACTGAACTCACCGAATAAATCTCTGGAGGCCCGTCTGAGTGGAAATGGCGATCAGTTTCGTCTCCCCGATGACGAAGTTGAACCTCGTTCTGGAGATGAAGGGGAGCCTCCAAACGAGGTCGAGGTTGAGGTGCCACGAGACGACTACGACTACGGAGAACAGATAGACGACGGAGGTGGTGCACCTGCTGATCCTGCAGAGGAGGAAGGACAGGAAGAACCCCCTGCTTCGCGGAGTGAACATTCTGATGCGGAGTCTGAAGAGGCGCCTCCTCCGAAGGGCAAAAAGAAGGGGAAGGAGAAAGGTTCGGATGAGAAGAAGAAGAAAAGATCCAGAGAGGACGACGATGATCCCCCAAGGCAAAAGAAGAAGCCGAAATCAACCGCGGCGAAGCCACCCAGCCGTGCAAAGTCGAAGACGCCTGGTCCAGACGAGGACAGCTGGATAGAGCGTACGTCATCCTGTGAAATGAAGTGCTCCCCTCTGACTCTTGTTTCAGCGCTTGTTTCTCCGAGCGAGGATGAAGAGGACGATGAAGGTATCCGACGAAGTCGTCGGGCACGAATGGCCCCCGTCAAATTCTGGCTGGGCGAAAAACTCGAGTATGATACCTGGAAACCCGGGTCCAATCGTCAAGTTCCAACGATCATCGGCGTTAGGAGGGTACCAGAACAAACCGTGAGCCTCGTTCGCCGTAAACGTAGACCACAGCAAAAGGGGAGAAGCAAGAGTCGACGTTTAGATTCAGAGGAAGCTATATCGAGAGGTCAGTCTGTGGTACCCGTCGAAGACGGATGGGATGCGGAGACCGAATCAACTGGCGTTGTCTTGGACTGGGACACAAAAGAGGAGATTGAAAAGTGTATGTCGAGATTTGTTTTACGTCACCTGACTTACTCATTGTGCACAACAGTGATCGTCTACACGGCAAACCAGGTCGAGCCACAATGGACCGACAAGAGGGAGTTCCGTTACCAGAGACTGTTCACGGAGGAAAAATTTGTCGCTGCTGGCGAGGTTATCATACCCCCTCACGGAACAAAACCCAAGAAATCCGCAAAGGACAACACATACATTTTCTATTTAATCGAAGGAGCAATTCATGTTATTGTACACGAGGCAAAGTTCTACCTTGCTTCAGGTGGTATGTTCCTGGTCCCCCGTGGTATGTGGATTTTTTTCTTTTGCAGCGAGTGATCCTCATCTATTGCGCAGGGAACTCTTATTACATTCGAAACATGAGAGACTATCCAGCAAAACTTTTCTTCGTTCAAGGCAGAATGATGACCGAGGAGGACTTGGAGACTGTGAGCGCTCATGGCACCAACCGTGAAAGCATGGTGCCCTTCAGTAAATCCCGTCACGTGATGGAGGACTATGCAGCTCATAGGAGGAGTGCATCTCGTAGTGGGTTTGATAGCTCGTCTCCACACAAGAGTAGAGGTGGTTCCAGACCGATAGCTCCCGTACCCAACGCGAATGGTCGTCGTCGTTGATTTCCCCACTCACTCGGTTTCTGTGCTCGTCTTCTTCTTTTCCTTTTTAACTTCAGTGCTCTTGTTATGGCTAACTATACGTGTTAATTGCCATCTGTTTGTACAACCTCATACCAGACAATCAGTGTGACTCTCGATGCGCCAACTAAGTCGGGTCCGGCACAACGAGAGTCAGCAGCACGTTTGACCTTGGCCATTGCCGGGCAACGCTGCAAGGCGCCTAGTGAGGATTCAACTACGACGGATTTGTTTACTTCAAGCTTCGACTCCAACGCGTTCAATGGCTACAGTGCGACTCAAGTCGACTTCAAGGCCTTCAAAGCGACCTAAGCTCAATCTAGGCAGCGACGAGTCCAATCTCAACGACCTCGTCAACTTTCAGCTTCCACCACGTCGTCAGCATTTCACTGGACCACGCCGGAGCAGAAAGACTACAGCGAACATCCCGTGGGCCAAAGAACGTCAGTAATCTGGTCATCACGCCAGAGTACTCGAGACGCTGACCAGTCTGGATCTATCAGGTTTTATTAATTCTGCTTATCGTTTTGTTCTTAAACCATCGGTGACCGCTGATTATACTGTGCATTTTGTGGATCCAGATATGTCGGTGACTTCATCTTCATTTGGTAATACGCTACTAATACATTTCTCTAGTTATTTTCAATGGGGTGATATTGCTCAGATCCTTGTTCCATATACAGGGACAAGCTTGAGCGGAGAAGGCAACTCGACATGTCCAATTTGCTTGTGTCCTCCTGTTGCTCCGAGAATGACCAAATGTGGACACGTTAGTGACTACGTTTCCATTTATTCATTTGAAATTTCTCATCTCCAAACCTCTAGGTATATTGTTTTGCATGCGCCATTCACTATCTACATACCAGCGAGCATGCAGGATGGCATCGCTGCCCCATATGTTTTGATTCCATCTCCGAGACATCACTGAAACCAGTCAAGTGGTTTCATGGATCCGAAATAGAGTCTGGAATTGCAGGTCCAGGGTCGACATTGAAAATGCGTCTGATGCAAAGACCCCAGATCACCACCTTAGCGCTTCCACAGTCCGAAACTTGGCCCTCAGATCTCATTTCTCCTCATCAAGCCGCATTCCAGTTTCTTCCCGACATATACACGTTTGCAAAGTTCATGATCCCAGCGCCACAATCATTGCAAGACGACTTTCAGCAAGAGTTGGAGGCGTTACAGATAGATAGGAGTGAGAAGATTGGTTTTGGCGACAGTCTTGAAGCTTCCTTTGTCGAAGGAGCGATCACCAAAGTGCGCGCGTTGATTGAAGAAGCGAAATCTCTCAACGTCCCTTCCCTTCGTAATGCCATTGCGACCGCTAAGCGAGGCATGGAGAATATTGCATCACAACGAATCCTGCGAGAGGCGACCACCAAGTTTGCGGATTTCTCGGTATCCGATCATCGACCTGAGGATTGGACAGAGGAGCAAGAGCAAGCATTGAATGACATACGGGCAGCTTCTTCCGCGTCCACTAGACTAAAAGCACGAAAGAATGTCAACCCACCGCCACCGTCGACTTCGACGTATTATTTCTATCAAGCAGCATCTGGATCACTCACCTTCCTCCACCCGCTCGACATACGCATACTTCTTTCTCATTTCGGCACCTATGCGAGTTTCCCAGAGACCATAGAAGTCAAAGTTGAGGCCAGGAACGAAGGCTCGGTGGATGAAGACTTGAGGAAGCGGTGCCGCTACCTTGCCCACTTACCTGAGGCGGCTGATGTGACGTTTATCGAGGCAGACTTGGAGCAGGTAGTTGGTAGAGATGCTCTTGTCCCCTTTGAAGGGGCGCTGCGCAGCCGACGGGCGAGGAGGAAAGAAAGGGAGCGTAAAGATGACCGAGCGAAGGCTAGGGCTGAGGAGAAGGAAAAGGAAAGGATGGCCGAAGAGCATTGGGTATTGAGGTTTAGCGCATCACGTCACGCACCATCTGCTCAACGGGAGGAAGAAGAGTTACGGGCGTTCTTGCAGGGAGCCGGTGTCGACGTCGAGGATAGAGATCAATCCCCTGTAGGCGCCCAGGGTCAACAGAATGCACTCCCTGGTGCATGGGGTGAACGAAGTTTTGCCTCGACGCTCTCTGGACCAGCCATTGGTGCGTGAGCTCGCTTATTGATCGAGCGCTAGAGTTATAGTTGGACTGACCATATGATACCGTGATGGACTTTATTAATACCGCTGGACGGTTTCATTCGATTGAATCGTACGCCATGATGACCATATTTGATGACCCTTTGTGGGATGTGGGTTGGCATATCCACAGCGCGGAGTCGGCCTACACCAGACACACAGAGGGGGAACGATGACGGGTGGGATATGGATGCCGCATGGAAGGAACTCGAGCAAGCACGGAGTATTTCCAGCGGCGGGGAAGGGGGACGGAAGAAAAAGGCGCCGAAACTTGTCCTTTCACTCAACGGTGGAGGGGTCCCGACCCCTCGCAGGCGGTAGCACGTCTTGTCTGTCTTACCCCCCCCCTTTCATCCAAAAGAACAAGTTTCATCCTTTGACGAAGGAAGGGGGTAAAATCCCAATTGGGGTTTCAAGGAGCGGATGTTTTAAGGTCTCTATATCCGGCATCTTTTTTTCGGGAGAGAAGAGAAAATGTACTTTAGCAGTTTCATCGAATTCTTTTGTCTCTCAAAACACTAGATACTTGCGGGGTAATCAAATACGTTTCCCTCGTCTGTCGCGGAGCAAAGCGTTGACGTATGGATCAACTGATGTAAACCCTTCTGGCAGGCGTACGGAGAGTCGCGAGCTCGAGTTGGCTATCGTATTTCGTCGCGACAAAGATGAAATCACTGTCTATCGCCAAGGCAGCATGCTCCGCAGACGAGTAGGCGTGGTTTAAGCTCGGCCCGTACATTCGGGTACTGGTTGGAAGGGGGGGCCACCCCGTTATGTTCGGATTAATGTTGAAGGATATGTCAGCGATGAATTTCACGAATAGACAATAGCCTCCCATGGGATCAAGCCACCAATTTTTACTTGCTTTGTTCAGACTTCGGCTCAAGGGCTAGATGGACTCCTGGCAGAACAGGGTCTGATATTTTTTCTCGATAATTACTGCTCCATGATTCTGGACATGTGCGCGAGAACGTGTTCGTCTCGTTGCGTCCTCAGCTGGCGCTGATTGAGGACAACTCCCGAACGGCCTGTCGTTCATAACGCTGGCGCTAAGGCATGGATGGACGGAGAAAAGCGTGAGCCACTCGACTATGTTTGCCGTTGCTCTGCTGACATGGGTATATGCGAGAGAGAGAAATGAGACTAGCACACCAATTGGGACTTTTGGGATCGACCTGTGCAATTCGAGAGAAGCATCGAGGAGGTGCCTCGCGGGAAAAACCACAGTTATTCAAGATATCTTCCACGATAAATCCCATTTGAGTTCGGTGGATGGGTCCGTCGGGGTATGCGATACATGTCCGTGCATTCGGTGAAGTAGTCTCGTGGATACTCGATTAATAATAATGCCCTTCTCTCTCGCTGATAGCTCATCTACCCCTTCTAGAGCGATATTTATCTCGCATGAAAGGCGTTGGGCGGCAATCGATAAGGGTACGCATGTGGGTTGCCCTGGGTTTGACCATAAAGTTGAACCATGATAATACCGTGGTCTATAGCGCGCAGCGCGTCCTGAGGGGCACACGGGTCGAGGGGAGAGGATAAGGTCGTCTCAGTCCACTGGCAGAATTTGTATGGTGAACGGCTATTCCCAAGAACAACGAAGGTAAGACCCGTTGACCATCAGGCATGGGTACGGCTGCGCCATGTGGTGTGAAGATTTGCACAGCGATGCTGGAAAGATGGAAGAAATATGCATTGTTTCCCATAAACACGTTAAAACAACGTGGAAGCAATTCCAATTTCCGGAATATGGTCAACTCATCCGAGCAAATTGGCGGTGGGCGCGAGAGCTATGCAAGGTTAAAACACCTGCCAAGATAGAAAATGTGTCAAAGTATCTTCATGTGGCGTTTGGATAGGCCAGATGAGGCAAAACGACTGGGTGTTCGATATGAAATACCACTTTGGCATTGAGGTCAAGTTCCAAAAAGGAAATCACCAACTAGGAATTTTTGAGGTAGAGCAGAAACAAGCGGTTTCGAGTGCTAGGTTGGATATTTCAGGAACGCGGATGTGCCGGAAGAACCAAAAACGGTGATGGCGATGGCAAATGTCAAGTGTGAGACGCTGTCTGAGTAAGACGATTCGTAATTTCCGTACGCATGGGAGGTGAGTACCGCCGACACCGCGTGCGAGATGTGTGAAGGCGGAAAGCAGTGGAGAATAAGCGTATGGCGCGTACTCTAGTTGTCGTGTGAAGTCAGAATGAGAAAATCAACGACTTGAGACTCTGGTTGTGGGTTTGAGTCTTTTTTTTTCTCTTCCGTTGAAGAGGTTGGGGCTTTCCTGAGAGTCCGGAGGGCGGTGTGCGTGGGCCTTGATGAAGAGATTGCTCAAACAGGTTCGAAATAAGAAGCAAGCAGTGAGAGAATGATGAGATTCTTTGAGCGTTTGACTTGTGATAGCCGGGACGCCGTCCATCCTGAGCGATTGGGAACGGATAGCGGTCTAAGCGCCCATGAAAGAGCCGCCCACGAAAGCATAAGAGCTCCCAGGGACACCAGAATAGAATGAACGGTAGGAAGATTATAAAGGATTGGGGGGTTTCCCAGACTCGTGAATTTCCCCAAGCCTTTTTCTTCAAGAGACCCTCCTCAGAGTCGCCCCAGGCTGCCTCCCATCTCGCAAAAGCCCGGGGCGTAATCAGCTGTTGGATTTTGCATACGCGCGGGGGAGGCGGCGTATAGCGCCCTAGCCGACAAGTGTAGCTTATTCGCGTAGGCTCCGACAGGTACAATCCATCCATCTGCTGTAAGTCACGTCCGATTTCTTTTCCTCCATTTCGCAATCTACAGGGTCTTCGGCGCTCCCAAGTTCTTGTTACGTCTTTTCTGCATCCGTCCCTCGCCAGTGACCGTTCTGACAATTCCTTTTTCGCTCGTCCTTCTGTGGGTTTTCGATCCCTGAATGCGCATATAAATCGGACATGGGTTCCCTTTCGTAGAGCGGACCTGCACGCGGCTCGCCCATTAAAATTCCCAGCGCATTTACGGGTGGTCCAGTGGAGGGACGAAGAGAACGTCGAATAGGTATTAGCCATCAACACCAGTACCAGTACCAACACCAGCACTAGCACTAGCCGCTATCGGTCGCCGACAGCGACGAGCACCAAACGGCCAAAGCAAACCCAAACCCAAACAACAGACAGACAGACCCAACCTCTGAGCCCACCACCTTTCATCTCTTCACCACTACCTCTTCCAACATTTCTCTCCAATCTTCTCCCGCAAATTCCCCACCAATGGGTACCACGGCAACTCGCTTTGTTGCTCCCCCTCTTCCCACTGCTCTCTGTGACTACCGCGAGATTGCATCCAAGAAACAGGCAGACCGTGAAGAAATCCTAGCCAAATATCCAGACTGGCGGATCAAAGACCCAGGGGCAGACGTGACCGACGTCTCCAACCTTTGTCTCTCCAACCTGTCCACCCTCGAGCGAGAAATCGTTCTCCAAGACGCCACGAGCCTCACAGCGGCTATAAAGGCTCGTAAATACTCTGCGGTTCAGACCTTGACAGCATTTTGCAAGGTCGCCGTAGCGTCTCAGGATCTGACAAACTCGTTGACCGAAATCTTCTTCGACGAGGCTTTCGAGCGAGCCAAACAGCTCGATGAGATTCTCACAACGACTGGGAAAGTCGTGGGTCCCCTTCATGGGCTCCCCGTCTCCATCAAAGACCATGTTCTCGTCAAAGGTCATGACACCGCGTCAGGGTACGCGAGCTGGGCATACAAGACGTATGCAGATCGCGACGCAGCAGCGGTGAAAATCCTTCGTGACGCTGGTGCCCTCATCTATGTCAAGACAGCCAATCCGCAGACGCTCCTGGTTCGTGCCTTTTTTGGTCTCTCTCCTGGATCTCTTCAAACGAATACTCACGTGAACTGTAACAGGCTCTGGAGTGTAACAACAATGTCTATGGGCGGACAGTAAATCCGCACAATCGCAAGCTATCGCCTGGAGGGAGCAGTGGTGGCGAAGGCGCTTTAGTCGCCTGTCATGGGAGTCCTCTAGGTGTTGGGACTGATATCGGCGGTAGCATCGTAAGTATGCCCACCTCTTTTCACACAGCAACTGTATTGCTGCTGTTTTGCGTACCCTTCTCACCCCCCTTCCAGCGTGTTCCCGCAGCCTGGAGCGGGATCTATGGATTGAAACCTTCGGTGGCACGACTCCCGCACACCGGTCTACTTGGCTCACATGACGGGATGGATAACATCGTCGGGTGCATGGGCCCTATGGCCACGTCTGCTCGGGATCTTAACCTGTTTTGCAAAGTCATGCTGCAATACGAAGCCTGGGTGGTCGAACATCAGAACCTCTACATCGAATGGCGCACCGAACTAGCGGAGCAAGGAACCGGTCTCCCTGACAGGCTGGTTTTTGGCATTTTGGCAGACGATGGCGTTGTTTGTCCTCACCCTCCAATCAAAAAGGCCATCGAGGAGACGAAGAGGGCTCTTGTGGCGGCTGGTCATGAAGTTATTGACTATATACCTATGTCTCACCAAGAAAGCTGGGACCTGATTGTATGTTTTTTTCTCCTCTCTCTCACATCCTTCCCACCACAAACTCGGGAAAGAACGCCAACTGACCCTGTTATCACGCCCCGGTCCACTATTCCATAAATCACCGTCGGCCCAAACTATTTAGGTAAAACTCTATTTCCTCGATGGTGGAGCCGAATACTTCGAAACGCTAGCAGAGAGCGGTGAGCCGCCTATCCCGAGCTTCGAATGGATCGTCAGCCATACAAATGGTCGAGCGCCATACACGATGGCGGAAATGTTCAAACTGAACGCCCAGCGGGAAAACTTCCGCGCACGTGCCCATGCCCATTGGAATGAGTCGGCCAAACGGACCACTACCGGCCGTCCTGTGGACGCAATCCTGACGCCCGTCGCACCTACTCTGGCAGTCCCGCACGATACCGTCCGTTGGTGGGGGTACAGCTCCTATTGGAACCTGGTCGACTATCCCGCTGCCGTCTTCCCAGTAGGACGCTTGAAAGCCTCTGAGTGGGCTAACTCCACTCGAGACTCGCTTCCCCAACCAAGGAACGATACGGAGAAATTCATTCGCGATCAGTGGGATCCCAAGACGTATGACAACGCGCCCATCTCACTTCAGGTGCGTTCTCCGATCCATTTTGAATACCTTTTCTGACCCAGTGACCCGGCAGCTTGTGGGCAGGCGGCACATGGAGGAGAAGACGCTCGCTTTGCTCAACATCGTCGAACAAGCGACCAAAGCGTATCCCCACAAGTCTTAAACTTCTTTTGGTCCGCGAGAAATTCTTGGGTTTAATTTAGTGTCGTGTTTTGTGTATAGAAAGGAACAACGTTTATATATCCTGTACATAGCTGTTTCTTCCCTGTCATCATCCCTGCTATCTATCTCATTGTGAACTACGGTTTTTTCTTGCATATTTGAATCACATAAATACTGGATTTCATCCTCCTGACGTGTCGTAGTCGGTTTTTCTTGAACGACAGATGGCCTTCTCGCGTTCTCCTTGTTCAAAGTCGCCAGAGAGTGACCCGAGTGGAATGTCACTAAGTTGGCCGGAAACGAGAGATCGGCAGTGACAGCCAGATGTAATTTCGCCATGGTCTGGTTTTCTGGCTGGTTTGTGGTATCTTCGCTGAATAGATCGATGGCCACATCACTAAATATGTGGAACGTTGTCGAATAGTCGCAATCAAGTGGTCGAAAGAGTCCTAGTGTGGTAGAAGAATATTTTCCAGCGTTATCGCGAAGATACGGGTTGACTGACCGAGCAGGCGGGTGGGCAATAGAGAGGGAAAAGTGGGGTACGATTGAGAGTCTGAAAGGGAGAGAGGACTGTGGGGAAATCCAAAGCATCTTGCTGCCAAAGATGGCGTTGGGCGTAGTCTGAGATTGCCGTGCGGCTAGGTCGTGTGTTGTGGCATTCAACAACGAATAGGCAGTACGAAATACACAAGGGAGATATTCCTAACCTCCACGATTTGATCGAACAACACAGATTGAAAAAGATAAGGCGACCTCAGCCGGTAACGAACTGCCATAAACTGTCAGCACGTCCCAAAACACTGGTTAACGCATCTTCCCGAGCCTCTACATCAGTACCAGCGTGTTTTCTTACTCGTGAACTACTTATTGAAGAAGAGCGGCCCTGCTGGTCCGCAATTTTGAATAAGACGCTGGATGACTCTTGGCCCTTTCCAACCTAAAATGTGAGTATGACGAGCCCCAAACGCGTAAAATACCTGCCATGAATCGTACATCTTGTCCTCGATTGATGCCCTCTACCCTCAAAGCACGAGGAAGGCGATTGACGACTCACGAATCGACGGTTTGAGGTGTGCATAAACTTCGGCCAAAGATTCGAAGATGCTCGTTGCATGCAAAGATATCTTGTAGTCGTGACGAGATGCTCGTGCCCTGCCGTGAAGCTGCGTACTCCATAGCGGCATCCGTGAACCTTCCATGGGCCAGCCGAATCACAATATGTCAGAGATGAAGAGATTTCAGGACGAGAGGCGAAGTAGGGGGTGGTTGTATCATCGAGGCGTGTAATTTGGTCGTGATTCGGGTGATGTCCTGGCACAAATCTTGGAGAAAAGAACC
>WSTS01000229.1:0-20007 GCA_019627755.1 Serendipita sp. 411 | reverse complement strand
TGATATTTCTGAGCTCAAGTTGAGGGTAGATGAGCATGTTTGTGGGGAACAGATTAGATAAGATAGCATGACCGGAGCGGTGTCATGATGGCTTGCTTTGTTTTGAGTTGACGCCCTCGTCAACGCCCAATATCCAACAGGCAATAGCTCTTCAAAAATATTCTGCCACAATATTTAATGCGAAATGGATGGCAACTACGTCTCTCGTAGCACCTGGCCACTCTTGATGGTTGCCCAACAGACGGAGGATTGTGAGGAGTGTCTACAACAGGCTGACGAGTTTGGCCCAGTGAAAAACACTGGAGTCGACCCTTCGTTGTGTACAGAACAATGCATCGTCGTCACTTGTGATCAAATCGACCATATCAGCGATCATGCGGAGGCGCTCGACGCTACTGCTGACGTATGCGCCAATACAGGGTGCGACGAATCTTGTACTCAAGCTTCGTATTCGGGAATAAAGTCATGGCCATGCGACTTGCCCGGATGTACATTGGAAGAACTTGTAAGGGAGTTTTTTTCCTCTAAAGTCAGATGGCTGAAGCATTTATGCGTCTGATCGATCTAGCTACAGTGCTGTGGAGATGATAAGATGGTTGCCTGCCCCTCGTCGTACCCTCAACTTCAGTCCCCGACGGACCAACAGTGGACGCGGTGGCAACCCGAGAATCCGCTCTTAATGCCCCGCGAGGGAGCTACACAACATCAACCTACACCCGAATCTCAATATGAACATTCATTTCTACATATGCCCACATATACGTCGCCTTCTACCTTGCCACTCTCCATGGGTAGCATACAATGCATGTGGGCAGATTGTGGACTCGTCTTTACGAATCAAGCCGAGCTTTTATCCCACATACAGTGCGATCATCTTCAAGTCGTGTCTAATATCACAATACCTCCTTTAACTCATCAAGCCTCAAGAAATATGGCCTTTCATACTCAACCACTAATTCCAGCCGGATACGGCCTCGATTCCCAGCACAGCGCCGATATAATCAACAAAATTCTGGAATGTAGATGGGACGATTGTATGACTAGTATTCCCACAGCCGGTCAGGCCTGCGTCGATTGCTCGCCGTCGGCCAGCCATATCCATCCTTGGGACGCAGATGTGCTATTTGATCACCTCCTCAAGCAACATCTGAATTTTTCGGGACCTCAAGATGTCCTCAGAGGTAAGCGATCGTATCTGCATTCTACTTCATTTAGAACTTATGGATGACCCTAGGTCAAACACAAAACATGGAGGTTGATAGCGGTAGTAGCCACCCTCCCTCAGTAAGCCTCTTTCTCTTATCATTTGGCGATACAGGTTGTTCACGGCCCCCTAGATACCGTCGTCACCCAGCAAAGATGACATTTCGATCTCAACGTCTTGCCAAATTGAGGCGACCACCTGTGGATGGGTTGGATGCAACCTATCCTTTGCAACGTGTGACGAACTCACGGAACATATTACGGAAGCTCATGTCGGACATGGCAAGAGTTCCTACGAGTGTTTCTGGGGAGGCTGCGATAGGCATGGTGCTTGCTCGTTTCCGAGCAAACAGAAGGTCCTAAGACATATTCAGGTAATGAAGGCCCTAGTGTTCTTGGCTGAATGCAATCTGACATAGCATACAGAAACACACTGGATACAAGCCGCACACGTGCTCGGTTTGTAACGAACGATTTGCAGAGGCAACTTCGCTACAACAACACATGAGGAGGCATACTCGTGAAAGTACGGAAGCATTTTCTGAGCTTGATGTGACACGTCTAACGAAATTGGATCCATAGGACCATATGTTTGCGACTTCCCTGGCTGTGGCAAATCCTTTTCGATACCCGGTGGCCTACGCATCCACAAACGAGCACATTCGGGAGAAAAACCGTTCAAATGTCCCGAGCCTGGATGCGACCGTGCGTTTGCGGAAAGTTCAAACTTAGCGAAACATGTAAGTGATACCTCAAACGGACTCTTGAGCGAATGCTTGACCTTCTTCTTCTTCTTAAACGTCCCCATGCGTGTCTTTCATGTCCAGTTACGGATTCATACGGGTATCAAACCGTTTCGGTGTACTCATCCAGAGTGCGGAAAGTCGTTTGGAAGGAAGGATCAACTCTTACGACATGTTGCGACGCATCAATCTATCAAAGAGGAAAGGAGGAGCGTGGAACCCTGACAACCTCTCCATTTTGTTCAATTTTATATCTATCATGCATCTTCATGCGATCTCCTTGACACGGGGTTTAGTTATATGGACCACTCAAGTAATGTATCACAACTCACCTAAAATTCTGTTCGTAATGATTAAGGAATCTTCACTATTATCACGACCAGTGTCATGGGATGGGGGGCTGAGTGATTAAGAAAGTCTAGAATTTAGGAGTAAAGGATCTCACATGTATACTGATCTTAATTCGCTTTACTGGTAAGCTTGTTCCCTCGATGCCGTGATAGTAACGGTCATTCCCAATCCAATAGAGGTTCACGAAGATTATTTGAACCCACAATTGATCCTGTTATCCAAGCGTATGATTCTTCCTCATATACCCCTCCACATACGATTCAGTTCACTGATGTAATCCTCTCATTGCAGGGCCTCAATGGCAGATTCGAGAGAGGACCCGACCTCTTCCGTTCCTGAATACCGTTTGGTAAGATTCTCATTATCTTCGTTCCCATAATCGTAGGGAAGGGTAAAAGATCTTCTCCAGAAGATATCAGGTCACCTTCACTATTATATGCGGATAATACAACCCCCGCCGAGGTGATTTTGGTGCAAAAAAGGGTTAATTTTCACACTAATATTTGAAGCTTCAGAATAGGAGGACAACTGAGCGATTCAGGCATATTGTACGCGACAGAACTCTCACTATCACGAGTGTCCTCATAATACTTTTGGTGGCTCCCCTTTCTCTATGAAGGAGTTTAACATGTGCTATTTTTCTTGAATTTTGTACGTCTTAGGGCTTTGACGAGATGGGGAGAAGGCAGTGATTTGATACACTAGGAAGGGGCGCTCTACATACAATCAAAAGGGCCGGTGCAGAGACTCGAGGACTCGACTTTTCAAAAGAGACTCGACACGAGACGAGCATAGAAGGTAGTAGACATAACGAATGCTTTACTTTGAATTCAAACGGTAAAAAGGGTGTGAACGACGACGACGCCGCAGCCACTTCAGTTGGTAGCAGCAGCTCCTGCAATCACACGAGGTGGTAGGCTTGGATGACGAATTCCAAGGGCATGTCCCAACATTCTCCTCCCCGGGTTTCCGATTCTGGGAGGAGTACGGAATCCGTTACGAGCACCGTCAGACAGCCTCTCACCATCAGAGGGGACCATATCCTCGCTGGGGCTGCTCGCCGTCCGACCGTGAATTCCAAGCCTTGCTACTCCATCGACGATGGGACTAATAGAAGATGGGTCGCGAAGACTAGGGAGGGAAGGGGTGGGCGAAGGCTCACGAGAGAGCCATGAATCTCCAGGTCGCTCCGTATCAGATCGAGTCTTCCCAGGCGAGCTGGTTTGACTATCAGCAGCAGGTTGAGTCGGGGCATTGGCCTGCTGAGCTTCGAAAGCATCACTCATCAGAGGGGTGCTTGCTGTGACCACGATCTGAGCGACCGTCTCTTGAGTGCCAGGGGTGATGGAGTTGGTGCGAGAGACGACTCGAGATCCACCAAACTCGTCTCGAGAGGAGGCTTCCGCAATATCCTCGAGACCAGATCGGGACATTGGGAAACCAGATGGGTGGAGAGAGGATATGGATCCATTACGGCCACTCATCCTGTAGTTGGAGTAGTTGGATGAGGAATCCGACCACGAGGACGATGTACTGATGCTAGGGACCCCACCACCAAGGCCGTAGCTATAACTCTCCGGAATGCTTCCTTGGCTAAAGCTAGATCGCAAATTGCCATTGCTGCCTTGACGATGGACAAACGGGTTATTACTAGCCTGTTGCTGCTGTGGGGATATAGGTGAATAACCTTGGTTGTTACTAGGTGCTTGAGTCCCATTCAGAGAACCAGGTGGCCCTGCTGCTGCCGCTGCAAGAAGTAGCATCGACACGGCTGGGCTTACGTTTCCAGTCGCGAGTGCGGATGCTGCGACATCCTTCTGGCTTATGGAGTTGGTTCGTTCGGTTCGCGTAGGTCGTTGTGTATGAGTAATGATTGCTTGGGCATCGGCGCCTTTGTATGGTATCAGATTCACAGATTTATTAGGGAGGGATTGCAGCTGAGGTGGCATGGAGCCCAGATACTGAAGGAACATGCGTTTCGCTAGAGGTGACTCCGTTAGCTCAACGACACTAGCTGACCAAGGTTGAGACATGCGAATAACGACAAACCTGTGATTGCGTCTGCAAAGACGAGATAGAGACTGTTATCGTCAATCCATTTGATCTTGAAGGACTCTCCAAAGTCGGGGAAAGCGCCGTACACGTCCCTTGTCTTCACGGAAGCTGCAAAGTTACGCAACTCGAGAATACGGGTAACACATGCAGCCATCTAAAATTACTTGAAAGGTGAACAGAATAGAAGTTTATCGTAAATGGTGGTCGTGGTCGGGAAGCAAGTTTACCTGTTTGTTCTTCAGTGGCGGAGGTCACGGAGCGGCCTTCAACTTGGAACCCTCCACCACCCGTCTATACTATACTGTTTGCTTTCAGACTATTGAGTCTGTTTCCATGTCAGTAACGTGGTATATGACTTTTGTTGCCTTCTCCGTTTGCGTTCAAAATAGCCACTAAACGGCTAACATGAGGTGCTGATACTTATGCTCTCCTCAAGCCTCAACTGCAGATTCCTATGTTTATCTTCACTGAAGAGTCTCATTGGATTCAACTTTCTCAACCGCTAACCTAAGGTGCATAGCGTCGCAAAAGAAGACCGCCACAGTCGGTTGACAGTGCTCTAGGATCGCCATTAATCGTATGCATTGAACGGCTTCGCTTGTGGGAGGGCTTGCCCGGCAGTATATATAGAGCAAGCTGGTGACGTCCAGACCATCGATCCCTCTCACATCCCAACGACGCTACAAGAGTTACCTTATCATGGCTGATACAAACAGGAAGACTTCTCATACTTGCAAAATATCTCTCCAAGGAGCTGCACTGCTCAATGATCCTCAGTGGAACAAGGTAAGCCACACTGTCCTCGGAGACGTTGCACAGCGGCATTCGCAGGATGAATCTGATTCTCAGAACCTTTACAGGGTTCGGCATTCACGGAGGAGGAACGTCAGATCTTCAAATTGAGAGGCCGATTGCCATGCAAGGTGCGTCAATTGACGTCGTCCTCCCTCATAGTCGGTCTTGACCTTGCATTAGGTGAACACTCTAGAGGAGCAAATCAAGCGAGCATATGATCAACTCCAGCAACACGATACTCCCCTGAAAAAGAATTCCTTTTTAGAGAGTCTTAGGCAAGCTCCCACACTTCCAAAGCCTCGGGAAAATAAATTTACGGAGTCTTGTAGAGTACAAAACTGGATCCTTTACTATGCTTTAGTTCAGAAGTATCTCAAGGAGCTCATGCCGATTGTATACACCCCAACTGAGGTATGATAAAGATTTCGTCAAGGGGTCATTCAATCTCACTTTTTGCTTAGGCGGAAGCTATATCCAACTACTCCCATCTTTATAGGCGGAGCGAAGGGCTTTATCTAAGCTTTCCCAACGCTGAAACGATGGAAGAGGACTTTCTTGATCAGGTGAAAGGGCGGGACATTGACCTCATTGTCGTTTCCGATGCGGAAGCCATTCTTGGAATCGGGGACCAAGGTGTTGGTGGCGTCGCCGTGAGTTATCGTCCAAGATATATCCGTATGTTCTAAAGACATTTTTTGAAAGATATCGATTGCCAAGTCGGTGATATATACGTGCGTACTTGATTCAGTGACCATATTCCCAGCATCATTTATCCTTGGTTTAGTTTGGTTGGCGGCATCGATCCTGCACGTACATTACCCGTTGCTCTTGACGTAGGGACAAACAACAAAGAACTGCTGGATGATGACATATATGTTGTAAGCCCTGCGTTATGTACCAATTTTATTGCATTCATATTGTTACTGGATAGGGATGGCGACATAATCGAGTGCGAGGCAAAGATTACGACGAGTTCGTAGACAAATTTGTCCAGTTGGTCAAAAAGCACGTACCTAACGGGTTACTTCACTTCGAAGACTTTGGTACGTGTCGATCCCTACCAGATCTAATCGTTGGATGCTAATGTGGCAACAAGGTGTTACTAACGCTCAGCGGCTTCTTAACCGATATCAGGAGGATTATGCTGTCTTTAATGATGATATGCAAGTAGCACACCTCTTTCGTACAGATACACCGGCCTGACTATTGATGAACAGTCAGGGAACAGGCGCAGTTACTCTGGCAGCGTTGATGTCTGCAGTTGGTATCACTAAGACGAAGCTTAGTGATCAGACTATTGTGATCTACGGTGCAGGCTCAGCCGGTCTCGGAGTCGCCAGGCAAATTCGTGACGCGATGGTAATCCTTGATGGTATGGACAAGGAAGAGGCAACTAGGCGGTTTCACCTCGTTGATAAGGATGGGCTTGTTACCAAGAGCCTAGTGGATAAGGCCCAACATGCTGGTTGGGCGGAGTTTCAAAGAAATGATGACGAGGCGCAAGAGGGTACCAGTCTCTGCGACGTTGTCAAGCGCTCCAAATGCACCATACTGATTGGCACGTCTACTCACGCTGGAGGTTTCACTGAGGAGGTTGTCAAGGAAATGACCCGCAATAACGCTCATCCAATCATCCTCCCACTATCTAATCCTACAAAGCTCGTAGAAGCTCACCCTCAGGACATCATCAAATGGTCTGATGGTAAAGCATTGATTGCAACCGGATCTCCCTTCGACGCGTGCGATTTGCCAAACGGCCAGAAAGCTATGTGTGTACCAATAAAAAATCTCGTAAAAAGCATCAATTTAACTCGAAATAGCATTGCAGAGTGTAATAATGCACTGATTTATGGAGGGATAGGCCATGGTGCAATCCTTGCTCGAGCCAAAAAGGTTTCTGATGGGATGCTCATTGCGGCCGTTCAGGTAAACTTTCATACTAATAATATAATACCCTTAATCTGACTCTATTTTGTTTTCCAGCGGTTGGCCCAGCTGTCTCCGGCTCTCAAATCCCACCAAGGCGAAACTGGGAAGGAAGGCAACGTCCAAGATGCGGAAGGAAACTTGCCTCCACTTCTCCCTGACTTTGAAACAGCACCAGATACCAACTTTGAGGTGTCTATTGCCGTTGCACAGTGCGCCATTGATGAAGGACTAGCCAGGATTGACTTTGATCCCAGTCAGCTCCGGGAGAAAGCAGATATTTCTCGGTGGCAACCCGTTTATCCTCGTTACACATACGATGCAAATGGCTATGGCGAGTCATAGACGTAGTTTGCCACTATGTTTCTGCAAATCTTCCTGAGGAGTGATTTCATAGCGATAAGATTTGTGTTTTGAATAGAATTGATTTATCATTTGGTCCCTAGTCCTGTGGTAGAAGGGCCTGACACGGATCCAAAGGGGTAACTTGCCAGGAGCTGCATTCAGAGGCGCTACGACGTCAACCAACTTGTTCCGGACTCTG
Source organism: Serendipita sp. 411 (assembly GCA_019627755.1). NCBI lineage: Eukaryota > Fungi > Basidiomycota > Agaricomycetes > Sebacinales > Serendipitaceae > Serendipita > Serendipita sp. 411. Next base: position 12,390 of record WSTS01000229.1, on the reverse strand, counting down.
TCGACGGTCACGGTTCATGGCCTTGCTGACGCTTATCTTCGTATACCTACTAGGTGGAATAACAGCTTTACCGTTGTTGCTCGCTGGCATCGCAGTCGTAGCGTTATGGACATCAGTTCCCGTGGGCGACGTGGATCCGGACAAGCCCAAGAAAGCTCGTCTGGAGAAGGAAAACGAAAAGCAGGAAAATGAGAAAGAAAAAAAGGATGAAAAGGAGGCTCCCAAGCCTTCTACGGCTGCCTATCAATCCAAGCCACGCAGAGGCTGGCTCACTGTTAGGCGTACGTTCGAGGGTAGCGAGAATGGGCTGTTTGACGGATCTTATATGGATCTTATGCGCTCAATTCTTGATTCTAGGTCGAAAGATCCAAAGAAATCGCGCCCGAAAGACACCTATTTCGCTGTCCTCAAGGGTTCGGTGCTGTTCCTGTACGAAGACGAGGCAATGACTGAATGTCATGCCGCGTTGGAAATGTCTAGCCACAATGTGGAGATATATCCCAAGGGACTCCTTGACGGCGAATTGTTCACTAAACGAAACGCCATCAAGCTCTCAGCCCGAGATGCTAGTCCGAGCCCTGGTTTACCGTCAGTGACCAAGGAGATGAAGTTCGATGATGAAAAGGATATAGCTAAAGCAGAATCCACTGCTACTAGTCCCGAGTCAGCTCAACGAGCAGCCGAGAAAGTGAAGGAGTTAAACGATGCGGCGCGGGAAGAGGCATTCGAATTCTCAAACCCATGGTTCCTCTTCATGCGATCAGTCGCGGAGATGGAAGACTGGTATCACTCTCTCCTACATTCATCTCATCATCCCACCACCGCCAACACTCTTGAGCCATTGGAACCCGTCTTTTCCGCTGAACACATGCAATATCTTGTTTCACACCTCGACTCGCAACCAGATCCAATACCTATGAGATGGTTCAACGCTCTCGTAGGCAGACTTTTCTTCTCAGTCTACAAGACGGCCGTTCTGGAAGAATACATCATCGGACGTCTAATGAAGAAGCTGGCAAAGGTCAAAAGGCCAGCATTTCTGGCTGATATTGCCGTAAAGGAAGTCTCCGTCGGACATACAGCTCCAACATTCTTCAAACCAATGCTGAAGGAACTCACAAAGGAGGGAGACGCAGCCGTCGAAGTTGGAATTCACTACAAAGGAGAGATACGAATCACAATCGAAACAACCGCGACTATTAATCTTGGTGCACGGTTTCGAACATACGAAGTCAAGCTCGTCTTGGCGGTGGTGCTTCGAGAGTTGGAGGGCAACCTCCTAATCAAAATCAAGCCTCCTCCTAGCAATCGAATCTGGTATGCGTTTACCAAGATGCCGAAAATGGAGCTATCTGTGGAGCCCATAGTTTCCGATCGACAGATCACGTGGGGGATGATCCTAAAGACAATTGAGGGGCAGTTGAAAGAAATTGTAAGTTCCTTAGTGAGAACAATCATCCTGTACTGATCGAAGTACAGATACTCGAGTCCGTAGTTCTCCCAAACTATGATGATATCGCGTTCTTTGAGACTTTGTCCCTCAATCACCGTGGAGGGATATACGCCGACGCTGTTCGCCGTTCTCTAAGGACCACAGACGCAGATACAATCTCTATAGCGGCCACAGAGTCATCTACCAAGTTGACAAATAACGTCGAGGTAGCCCCTACACTACTGCGTAATGACTCTCTGGAGGATTATAGGATGCCTGGACATTACTCCACCAGCTCTCTTCCCGATCCTGCAACATCGACCGCAAATACATTGGTCGGCCCTCCTGGTCCTACAGTTCCGCTGAAGTCCCAGTCCGCGGCCACTTTGCCTGTCGACGAGTTACCCCAGGAAACTGGGTCTATAGGTATTACTCCCCTAAAGACGAGCGCTTCTTCCCCAAGAGGTCGGCCACAGGAAGAATCTACGTCAGTAGAAGCATCACGAAGTGTCTCCGTCGAGGCAGATCGTAGAAGAGATTCATCAGAAGCAGAAACAGACCAAGGGATCCATTTACCCGCTCGCAAGAACCCAGAAAGATCGCCTTCTTCCCTTTTCTCCCACCGAATATCTCATTCAGCATCACAGTCAATTGACGGACCGGCCACGCAGCGGGCCACGGCTTCCGCAAGTACGTTCAGCATCCCTTCGAGTACACAGTCAGGAGATTCCAAGACGAGCACATCCTCGTTCCTTTTAAACCTCAAGTCACGAGCAGCTGCTGCCGCAACGGCAGCTGAGGCGTCAAACCCAAAAGCTGTGGCACAAGCAAGAGAGACGATCCAAAAGTGGGGAGTGCAGTGGGCGGGTCTAAAGAAAAATCTTGCAGAGGTCAGAGAAGGTCGATCTAACTCTCTCTCGTCGTCTCCCGCCACAAGCAATTTCCCCAACAGCTCATCTCCGTCCATCTCAATCACCGCCGAGCCACAGACATCTCCACCACCCAGCGCAAGTATATCTAAAGGGTTTGATGACATGCGTAGGATTGTTGCAGAAAGAAAGAAGCACAATGAAGAACGGGAAAGGGTCGTGTCGGATGTTGTGCGGTCAGTACCCTTGGAAGTGCCAACAGACAAAGGCCGTCGACGTGAAAGTGCCGGCCCCGTACTCCTCAGCAATTCAGAAGTCGATAAACAGACGACGAAAGCCGAACGAGCGAGTAGATCCGTATCACCAGTTCAGGCGCGGATAACACGCTCGGGCTCGGCAGAGAACGTTGTACCTGTCTCGACACAGGAGGAAATTGGTGGCAACCGTTTAGCTCAGCCCCCTAGTGCTAAGGCGGCACCCATCGTTATGGAGAGTCGATTAGAAACATCGCCCACCGCAGCCTTTGCTGAGTTATCTACGACACCCCCGCCACCACTTTCTGCATCTCCATCAAAGACAGGTTTCAAGAGCCAGCCAATCGTTGCCCAACCTACTTATGGTGCGATGTCGATGACCATTCCTGGCATCCATGACCGGAGTCAAGTTATGGCCTTTGGTTCATCCCCTTCGGTACCTCCTTCCCTTCCACCAAAGGATGACGCTAACGGGGCAGCGGCTCGTCTGAAGGGCATTGGAAATATCTATCGCCTTCTGAATAGAACGTCTATCGACCCCTCTAAAGATCCAGCAAAGACATCAAGTGCTGGTTCGAACGTCGAGGAGATCGAAGAGCCTGAGTCTGTAGCTACGAGCTCATTGTCTATGGACGAAAGGCCCCCAACTATGGAAATGGAGCGAAAGCCAGGATCTCGTAGAGGATCGACAGAAATGGATAGGCCTTCCTCCCCGGCTTCTGTCGCTCTTCTCACATTAGTTGCTAGAGATGACGAAGCACGTCGAAAAAGTCTCACGACGCGAAGGACAGGAAGTCTTACCGACAACCAGCGACAACGATCCGACTCATCCTCATCTTCGCCATTAGCTTCCAACTTTATTACGCCCGCCGATAATGCATTGTCATTGGATGTGGGGCCACATCAGTCATGATCGCGTCTTGGCGATAGCTTGCTACTTATCATATATTCTTACCTATTACGACTGTAACTAGTCCCTTGTGTAATTTTATGAGGCTCCATTACCCTGGAAATATAGCTGAGTACCGAATATCTTAAAGAGTGTTACCTCTCGATACGCAAAAGTAACCAGCACGGGCCAAAGGTGGATCTCCAGGGTTGACCCTTGACCATATCTCATTTGGCTAGCCAACTTCTTCACACCTTCGTTCAACTTCATCATGTCTCTATCCGCCTGTGTGACCCGAATCCTCGCGCTGAGTGGATTTCCGGCCTCATTAAAAACTCGTGATATCCAAGCCGCTTTTGCGGAGTACGAAAACGACCGGGGTGGTTTCAAGATCAAGTGGATCGATGATACAAGTCTTCTAATCGTCTTCAACGATGCCGCCGTTGGTGAGTCACTGGTTTCCGTAAAGTCTTGTTGACGAGAAGACCAATTGGCTACTATCTTACAGCAAAGAAGGCTTATTTGTCAACTCTGGTGAATCCACCACCTCAATTTACCTCTCCTACGGGTGACTCTGTTGCTTATTTGCGCCCGTACGACGGTCCTGACGCACAGAGCGTGATCACCGCCGTCAACTCTCGTGCAGCTGGCCATAGAACGCGTCCTTCTATGTCAGCGTCATCTGGAAATGTGATGGCGGCCCTCGTTCAGGTTGGCGGCTCAGCCTCTGGAGTGTCCGCGCCAGCGTTGCCCCAATCCACGAGTGGTCACATTAGAACGGGTAGCCGTCAATGGAAGAAACCACTTAATGTAGACCCTGGATATTCCCTCGGAGGACAAGCTGGCCCTGCGGCGATCCCAATCACCTCTACATCGCCGCTCGCTAGAGAACCTTCTCCTTCGTTACCAAACCTACCGTCGCATCCAACATTGGGCTCTCTAATCTCGTCCACGCTCACTGATATGAGCACTTCGAATCCTACCGTTGCTTCTTAGACGTTACGAGACTCTCCCTCCTCGTTCAGTCTAACCGATATGTTCCACTCACTTTCTGTCTCTGGTCCCATTTCGCCAGTACCATCCTTTGCTAACACATGTTTCTTTGTAATTCGAGTTCTTTTTCACTTTTCTTTTTTGTGTTTATGCGGTTAAAAGACGGTGGTAATGAGTAACAACTCTTGGACGACGCGATGCCCGTGTCAACAAAACTGAGCGCGTCGGTCCCCATCGCCGACCTCGAAAGTGCAGGCAAAGTCATCAATGAACATATCAAGGCAGATGCATCGCGCGTTCCAGAGCTAGACGTTGCGCTGGTTGCGACGGGAGGTTCGCTAGCCCCCAGCATGAGCATTTGTTTGCTTGCTAACTTTGTTCTGCGATCCTTAGGAACAAATACGACCTCAGCTTCGTATTCTGACGCGCCTTCGGATGCTTGGTCACCTTTTGTCTGTCGGAAAACACTTCAACTTCCTCCAGCCCTGTTAGACGAGCTGAATGTCGTACCGCAATCATGTGGGATGGGCCTCTTGCCAGAAATTCACTGTGCATATATCTCCATGAACAATCAACTGTACCTTTGGGATTATGCTGCAGGGTAAGTCTCGTCCTCAGTCGAACTAAACACGACGATGTTTACCTTGGAAGCTAGGAGCGAGTTTCTACGGTACGAAGAACAACCTCACAATATAACGTCTGTCGCTCTAGTTCGGCCAAAGTCAGGTATTTTCATCGACTCCATCGAATGGATTCTGGTCATCGCGACAAAAGCCACTGTTCTGCTACTTGGACTGTCAAAGGATGCGACTACCGGAGAAATAAAACTCTACCAGACAGATATGTCAGTTCAGGTCGAGAGCGACATGGACAACGTAGTGGGTACTCAAGACGGTCGAGTGTTTATGACGGGAACGGAAGACGGAAATATGTACGAACTACTCTATCAAGTGGAGGAAGGGTGGTTCTCGAAAAGGATTAGACTAAACAACCTCACTATTGGCTCTCTACAAAACATCTTACCGTCACTATTTGGATATAAACAAACAGGTCAGGATCAAGGACTCTTTTTCTTTGATTACAATACTGTTCTAACGTTGGGCTAGACAAAATTGTGAATCTTGCGGTTGATGACGAGCGTGGATTCCTGTACTCGTACACTCAGGCAAATGCATCGCTGACGCAGTGGGGGCTCGGACGGCATGGAACAAACCAGCTGACACACCTCGGAACAATCCATTCACTCTCCCAGGATATCCTACCTTTACTTCCCGATAACCCTACAGCTCGCAAGTTTGTTAACAAGGACAACTTTGGTGTGGTTGGGATGCACGTTGTTCCAGTCATAGAGTCACGGGCGATATGTCTTGTAGCGGTGACATTTTCCGGATTAAGGATTTATATTACATCTACTCGCTCGTCCTACGGTGCCTCAGGCTTCCGGGTGGTCCATATTCGCTTCCCCCCTCCGCGAACTGAGGCTGCTGCACTAGGTGACATCGCTCAATCCAGTTATACAAACGGATCCTATCTTTGTGCATACTCCGCAGAAGCAGTTCAGGACTCTACTCCTGTCGCAGGTGCCGTCGTCGACCTCGGTAAATTGATCAAGGCCCAGTCGACCCCCACAGCGCAGGCTCCCGGCATGATGGGTGGTGGAGGGATATATAATCCATATCCAGTACCAAGACCACCGCTTTCGGAATATTCAGATATTTTTAACTGTCCTGGTACGCCGTGGGCTATGAAAGTCATGCCTAAAGCACCCAGTATTTCGTCACCTGGAGGTACGGGGTCCATTTGGGTCACGGGATCGACAAATCCGACGGCCCTCAACTCCCTCGCCACGCAGTTTACGGAGCCGCCAGATCAGTTTTTGATCCTCAGCAATGTCGCGTTGACATTCGTTGTCAGAAAAAGAACCACGGATACTTTGAAAACCATCCTGGAATCCGAACTAGGGGCAGCAATGGCTGGAGTCCCAAGTCAAGGTGGCCTCTCTATTTTCACTGAGAAGTCAGTGTGTCCTCTCTTTAGAGAATATTGTGTCATGCTAACCCCTTAATAGCTTCGGGAGAGAAGAGACATGCGCTCAGTTGCTCGCTCTTGCGGCAGGAAACTGTTTCCTATCAAACGAGGCCTATGAACCAGCAGCATATTCAAGGGCTCCCGGATCCGCTGCGGCAATGTTACCTGGCGGTTTGAAAGACAACAGGCTCTCCAACCTGGCCTCACAAGCCTTTTTCGAACGTGGCGGGAAACCAACATGGATTGACAGAGGTCCTCTCGGAACAACCAGTTCCCCTGAGTCACAAGGGCAAGTTATCTTTAGTGGTAGGCGCGAGGGTTTGGCGTTATATATGACGAGACTCCTACGACCAATTTGGAACGAGAAAATTACTGCTTCCAAGTAAGCTTGGCTCATTGATTGTCGCTGTTTTGGGTATTGACCATTACCCTCAGTGAGGCAGGGCGACAGGACGCCGCTTTTTCCGACCATAGCCTATCTAATGTGCAAAGGAATCTGAACCTCTTGCAAGAATTCCTAAACGCGTGCGTATCCAATCTGCTTGCCATACATTCGCTCTGACGTTGCCTTGATCATCAGCAACCAACATTCGTTTAATTATTCAGTTGGAGAACTGGCATTGAATCGTCCATCCACGGAGCAGGAAGCTTGGAAAGGTGAAGCAATCTCAATGGGCCAACTTCAGGATTTACTGTCCCAAACGATCGAAGCCATCAACTTTATATTATTCCTCATTGACTACAAGATCTCTGACGTGATTGCAAGGCAGGTTCTCTCCATATAGCTAATATAGAAACTGAACTTCAATGTAGCTGTGATAAAGCAACCCAGGATGCTGTGGCCCGGTTGACTTACTGTGACTTGGTTACTACGAAACCAGGAAGGGATATCGCTCGGGCGTTACTCAATGCTGTCATCAATCAACAGCTGATGTATCATATTGGCGTGAGTGTACAAGTCTCAATGTAGGTCTTGGTTCTTGGCTAATTCAAGGGTGATAGCTGGATGCCATCAGTGAGACACTACAACAGCGCTGCGGCTCCTTCTGCAGCCCTGATGATGTAATGCAGTATAAAGCTATGGAGAACTTGAGAAGGGCGAAAGATCTTCCTCCTTCTTCTAGAGAGCGACAAGCTTGCATGGCAGAGGCCCTTCGGTATGCATTGAAATATACGCTCGATACCTGACTGTCTAATCGCGGATAGATTATTTGAAAAGGGGATCAGCAACATGTCACTGCAAGCTCTTGGAGATGTTGTTGCAGAGTTTCGTGAGCTCAAGTGGCCTACAGGTGTGTCGAGTCCTGGAGATTCTTTTTTTTGGTTAACTTGACCCAGGTGCCGTTGAGCTTCCGCTTCGATGTGCAGTGGCATGGGACCCAGAAAACCTCGCTTTAGAATGGCGGCCCTCTGAACACCATGCTATTCAACACCACTCATCTCATGGCGGGCTACAAGATCGCTCTACAATGATGCGTGGAGCATGGGAAATTCGGATGAGCTGCTATGGGCTTGCTCTCGACTCTCTAGAGCTATTCAATTATGGAGAGTCCGCGACCAAAGATATTGATTATGATACGTTGAAGGAATTGAGGGAAGAGGCGTGGCATGTTGCACTATCAAGTTCCGATGAAGCGTTCCACTCACGCCTGTACGATTGGTGCATGGAGAAGAACCTAACGGACGTGCTCCTAAGTGTGAGTATTAGGTACAATCACCGATCACCCGCCTTACCCGCCCAATACAGGTCCGAACACCATTTATCGAATCACATTTCTCAAGCCCCCCGCTTTCGCTGGAAAAGCTAGAGCTACTCTGGCAATACCATGTCAAAGGCGGCCAGCACCTTCGTGCAGCACAGGTCTTGTTCGAACTAGCAAAAACATCGGAGTACGTCATAACTTCCAGTGGAGACTGATTTGACTAAATTATTGCCCATCTAAGACTCCCCATAAGCCTCAACAAGCGACAAGAATATTTACAGATCGCTGTCTCCAATGCTCGATCTCATGCAGGCTCGGAATTGTCCCGCCAGGAGAGCGGCGTGGAGTTTTTGACGATGGCTGAGGAACATCGTGATGTAGCAGACGTGCAGGTAGAGATACGCGACGAAGTCAAGAGCTTGATTGTCACCGCAGGTGGTGTCACTGCTCTGGATGCCGAAGCAGAAGGACCTTGGGGTGGACTAGAACAATTGGAAGGATCGCTCCTTACTATGACACAGGTTCGTCGTCTCCCAATTCCAGAACAATAGAAAGTTGACAGTGATCAAGCTCTACCAACTCTATGCCGATCCGCTCAGGCTTTTACCCATGAAACTAGTCATTTTCCACGTTTCTGGGTTCCATGAAGATGGACTTGTCAGAAACACGTGGGATTCGATTATTGAAACCGGTAAAATCCAGTTGATATGCCACCCACTCTTCTGACGTCCCATAGTACTCATACAATATCAATCTGAAGGGTTGGCTGGCCAGAGCTCAGCCTTGGAAGCGGAGGTTGTGAAGCTGGCCAACAGACTTTACCCCTCTGAAACAGCATTTCCTTTAGGTAAACCTTATTTATCGGTCCGATAGTCGGCCCTAAATTGATACGTGATAGATCATATCGTACTAAAGCTAGAGGCGTTTGCCCTAGAACACAGACAAGGCTTGCAAGCAGGCTGGACCCCGCGCCTTCTAGTTAGAGGCAATGTTCCACAGGGAGACATCTTCACTTCGTAAGTTATTGAGAATTTTTTTTTCCTTGTATCCTAACATGCCTGCGGTAGTCTCCGTACTTTGTACGATTCTCAGGTGAGTTTCAACTGTCCGAATAAGGTGCAGGTTCTCATTCAAGCTCAGGTCGTACCCTTCAATACTCGGAAAGCGATCCAACATTTATCAGCAGACATCGCACTGTTCCTCCGAGATTGGGTACAGGATTTGATACGACGACGATCCCCTCAATCTTCACGGGATTTCCCTGCTGACTTGGTGGACTCCAGTATTGATAAGTACATCAGTGAACTTTCCGGCGAGAATGCGGTGGGGACAGAAGCTATTTACAAAGAGGTCAGATCACTTGTGAGGCAACACTTTTAATAGTTGTCACGCTGTTCTGCGCAATTTAATTTCTTCGGAGTCTCCTACATCTTCCTAAAACATAAAAATCTAACTGTAGCACCCATAGGGAACATACGATATTTAGATGAGCTCATATATACTACTTTCTCTTCGCCGAGTTCCATACTTTTGTGACCCGCTTGCCAATCTTAGTTGCTACCGACTTTGAAGGTCCCTTTTCGTCTACTGGCGGTGGCCTCCCCAATGTCTCTTCCACATTAGTTCGAAGGGTGGGTTCAATGAGGGCGGAAACGTCTTGATAGTTCTCAGGATCGAACTTGAAACGATTCGAGTGGACAGTGGCAACGGATGCTGTAGAGCCTCTAGCATTTTCTCCTTGAAGATAGGGAGAACGTTCCTCGACGGGGCCAAGGTTTGACACAGAGTTTCCATGAAACTTTGGTGGGATCGTCCTTCCTATCTGCTTTTGTTCCCCACTCCAAGAACGAGTGGCAGCATGCCCTGGATTCTGGTATGGACTCGTTCCTGGTGCGGGTGGATCATCCAGATTGATAACGCGGCTCCTGCGTGCAGGAGGCTTTGGTGCAATTGGCGGGGGACCATTCTCGCTATTAGCCACCGAAAAGGCCATTGACTAGAAAGAAGGGTATCAATAAATGGGGTGCAACAGTTCTAAACCACTGACCAAACGAGCTGAAGGGTGTGGACTTGCAAAACTCGCGGGCGCTCCTAATACGGATGTACTCGCTGCCCGTTGATGTGTACCCCCACCGGCACCGATTCCAGCATAACCAACCCTCGAGCTCGAAGCCGGGCTGAGTGGATCAGGGAATTTGAGATTTGCTGGTTTAGGTCTTCTATTCCATGGGTGATCGGGATGATTGGATCGAGGGGATTTAATAGGTAGCGAAGGGGGGGACGTTATCGACGGAGGAGGGGGAGGATACCTAGAGCTGGGGTCCCACGGTGCTTTAGGCTCACCAAATTCACCTCTACTCACCAAGCTGTTGTCGCTATACTGTCTTTGCTGCAATGGAGGACGAATATGGAAGCTCCCCGCCGGTTGGGGAGGGAAACCTGCAGTATCTTGGAAACGATTGCCTGGTGTCGGACTATGGCCGAGGTTACTACGACGCGCTCTTTCCTCCTCCTCAATCATGCTTAGATTGCTGGGACTGGCATTAGGGTAGGTCACAAGACCAGGGTCTCGGGAGTCCCCTCCTCTAGACAGTCCTAAGGCGCCATTTCCGCCCATGGATAGGATAGACATTTGACTTATTGGAGAGCTCCTTCCAGACATCTGAGAATTAGCCGTTCCCTTGCGGTAAGGAGTGCGCCCACGAGGATCCAGTTGGATTTGATCCTGAGATACTGTGGGACCAATTTGAATGTTCTCCGGTACCAACAGGCCATAAGGGTCGGTAATGACATCTGCAGTACTCCTAGGCCTTGACCTTGAACGAGCTTGTTGTCGATCAACAACGCCTGCTCCCCGTCGTTCGTTGGGACTCCTGCTACGGCTTCTCGAAGGCACGGCGTGCGCAACGGCACTAGCAGCGTGCTTCATCGACCCTGCCATGCGGGAAAAGCGGCTAGGGGACTGACTGGGTTCGCGGCTACGTGGTATGGCGCTCTTGGGACGACCTCGAGGGCTAGCTTGAGGACTGGGATTCCGGCTGGGATTTCGACTGGAATCACCCATTATAGCAAGGTTGATAGCACTCTGCATGGCACTACCTCCCAGTTCATGAGGGGGAGGAAGGTTGATTTCACCGCCTGCTCCAATCTGTGGAACATAGTTGTCAGGAAGTAGGTGAACAGGCGGGTGGCTAGGAGAAGGTGGAGGACGCCAAATGGGGGGAGCAGAGGGAGGGGCAGCGATGGGGGCAGAAACAAATTGTGGCTCCGGTGGTGGAGAAGGTGCGGGAGTTGTGTAATTAGACGGAGGAACGCTCCGCAATATGCCTTCACTCGGAGTCGATTGAACATCTTGATAAGTGATAGGATATCTCGTTAGGTCGAGCGGGGGTTGGCCTGGGCCACCGCGCATTAGCTTGGTGATCCGTCGGAAGACGGAACTCTTATTCTTTCCAGCATGTTCCTCGTCTTCGTATTCGCCATTGAGATCATGATGATCGTCTTCATCACGTGCTCGTCTCCTATACTCGCCTCGATCGTCATAATCATCTAAATGTCTCCCGAACATATCTGCAGGGGCAGGAGAGGGTAAAGCTCGTCCTGGCTGTGAAATTTCCCGATGAGGCAAGGGTGTAGAGACACTGGGGTACGGTAACGAGGCAGCTATAGGAGCGAAGTCCATGTTAGGAGGGGCAGGCACAATCTCTTCTGGTTTGCGCCTGAATTTATCTCCAAGAGCACGAAGTGTAGTTTCACGCTTGAGGTTTTGCGGCCTTGCGAAGGGTGGTTCCCAAGTGCTCTCATCATGATCGAAGACCGGGCGAGGAGGGGGTACGTTCTTTTGAGGACGCGATCTCTCTCGTTCTGCGGCGGTACGGGAAGCAAAGGGGTCATGGTCTTCGTGACCTTCCCGATGAGAGATTTGTCTATACCGAGGATCGTGCAACGGGGATGGTGGGTTCGTTGGAACTTCAACTTGAACTGTCTCGGGAGACGAATTTATCGGCTGCTGATAAACCTCGGTCTGGTCATCGCGGTTATCATAGCGCACGGTGATTGGAGGTGGTGCGGTTCGGCGAGTCTTTTTGGGAGCAGGAGCAGCTGGAAGAATGATAGGAGCTTCGAGGCCTCTGAGATGTTCTGGGATGTCTCCTTGATAACTAGTTTCTGGAGATGGAATACGTTCTTCGAGATCCTCATAGCCAGGAAACTCTCGCTCCAA
>WSTS01000227.1:0-12344 GCA_019627755.1 Serendipita sp. 411 | reverse complement strand
ATTTTCGCTTGATTCCATCTCCTCATGCGTTATATATATGCTAACATGTCTTTATTGATGGAGTAATTAGCGTATATCGAGAACGAGACTGGTGCAATTTTCGTACGGAGACCAGAAAGACCCGGATTTCTTCTGAGTTGCATCCCTATCAGCACCTATATCTGTACGTAAGGGTCCTCGAAAGAGAGAAAAACCTTTTCCCAGATGCTGGCCAGTCTGATCGCCAATACACTCAGGTGGCCACTTGAGTATAACCAAAAGCAGCCAAAGCGATGCGTGAAGCAACTCTTGTTAGCAACCCGTTGCTCAATCTCTTGCCAAAAAAAAAAGGGAAATGTTGCGTGAAGTCCAGGAGCAACTTGACGGTGTTTTGGCAAGAAACAGCAGGCCGCCAGAAAGATGACGGTCAGCTGTCGACCAGAACCCAAGGGCTGTCAGGGGTAAGCTAGGTAAGCTGGAGAAAAGACGTGAGGAAAAGCTACTCGGAGCAAAGGCCGTCTTGAAACACGGTGATTTCTTGATGGGAGCAAGGAAACAAAGACCCGACAGGGACAAGTACCTCCACTCAGTGTTTTGAGTGGTTCACTTTTAGGCAAGCTCCGCTCGTAGCCGAGGTTTTGTTCATTAAAACACGAATGTCATGTTTTTTGAAGCCTCGTGGAGGATGCAGGTGACATTCAAATTTGATAACGTTGATGCACATGCGAGCTCAGCTTGAACAGGTATCGCCCCCATGGCTTGTAAAGCTATCGTAGAGCGTGATTGCAGGTTTGCTTCCTCCTTCTTGTCTGGGGCGGAGCCGACATGTCCGTCCGTTCACTGGATTTGCATGACGACGGTACACTGTTTTGACAGTGGAGGAGGTTGAGAGCGAAGAGGAGATGTTCAGACGCCACGAAGTCAAAGTGTGAATTCCTCCGACCGAGAGATAATTCCGCGTTTGCAATTGTCCCGGCAGTGTCCCATCCTACCCACCTCGGACAATAGGGTGCTGTACGGTAATAACCTATCGATCATCGTCGTATCGCTTTGATGGACCGCAATGATCCAGATGTATGGCCTTGAGGAATAAAGGGAGCTTCCACCTTCCTGTCAGCCTCCCAAGCGCTCGGTTCCCAGGTCGCTTCAAATCAGAGTAGGGACAGCCAGTGATGACCACAATTCATTGTTTGGTGTGAATTTGAGTTTGCTTGCTTGGTTTCCTTTTTCGGCTCCCTTTGTAACGGGCATTTAAGGCCTTGGATTCGGAGGCTAAGCAGGCTATTCACCTCCCCCCGATCAACCTTTAATACCGTGGACCTCCTATCCTTCTCTCTCCTCCCTTGCTATACGCTATCCCTTCGTATCCCGCAATCGACCCCGCCTTTCCTCCTGTCCCAGTATATATATTTCCCGCTTCGGCCTGTTCGATTTCCAACCCGCCGCGCTTGCTCGCCTCCACTTATAGGTCTTCTGCCTGGCACAGATTTCCCAGCTCTTGCAGCACTTTTTCACTTCCAGTTATAATCCCTCCTTTCACGACCCCTAGTACCACTAGACGATGGCATACACTATCCTTAACAGTCCTCTGAACTATGTCCCATACGAGACCCCCATGTACCCATTGGAATCGACCTACTCGGATTCCAGTGCGGCATCAAGTCCACATGTTTCAAGTCCTTCTCCACCATTGCAGGACATCGACCTGAGCCGCTTGTTGGAGGATTTTCCCTTCCTCCAGTTTCCCGACTCCCTAGAAGAGACAAATTGCGCGGCGATGTTCGATACCGATGCGTCGATGGGCATAGCACCTCATGAGCTCCATGCTCCAATATGCTATGACCCAGCTACCGTTGGCGACGACCACCCATACGTAGCCGAACCAGTCTCTGGACAGGATGAGGTGACATCGCCCCAGGAGCAGCTGCCAATCAGCCAGACTGCGGGACTCCCGAACAGCGTTTGTCCTGAAGTATTCCCGATGAAGAAAGATAGAGAACGAGGGAGTGCGAACCTGCTTCGATCTGTAAGTGACAGCCGCGAGGCCATCGCCGCATATGGAAGATGTTAAGAATCTCCCCACAGGCCAAAGATCCCGAGCGGCATCACGCTTGCACAGTGTGCATTCGCAAGTTTAAGCGTCGTGCAGACCTTGCTCGCCACCTCAAGCGGCATCAAGGAGTACGCCCGTACGAATGTAGCTCCAAGTCATGCCCTCTTGCGCCTTTGAACAGATTCTTCTTTCGAGCAGACGCACGTCAACGGCACTGGAAAGCTCACCCCCAGTGCGAAGTCGACTTCTACATGACCGAGGCTGGAGTCGAATGGTAGGCTCCTCCACCACCGATCGTAAATAGCCCCAGACACTCACGAATCTCCATCTCTCCAGGGCCCAAAAGAACAAGAACAGGTCGCAGAAATCTCGAGGGACATCCAGACGCAGTATACCGACCTCGCGCGGTAGCAGCCTCGACAGTCCCAAAGATTACGACGACGACGATGACGACGCTGACTATCACGACTAACGAACATTGACGACTTCTGATGATCTATTTCCTCCCATTACTGTGTCTTTTCGCGTTCGATTTCGTCATATTTATCATCTTGGTTCGATGATAACGCTCCCTCCCTTTTTGCGACGGTGTTCGTCCGTCCTCCCACCTTTTCCATTCCACATATCGTTAATCTTACTATTTGATTTATGTGAGCGTTAATTCTTGGAGAATTAATATCCCTTGTCTTCTAGACGGAAGTCATACTCCTTCGCCATCAAACAGGCTCATGGCCTTCAGTTGGCCATGCGTAAGCTTCCTGTATGTGAGCCATCTTGTTCACGGAGACTCCCGGAGTATATTTAAGCTCTGCTCAAAGGGATGAGAAGTGGTTGCGTCCAAGATGAGAACAATGCCCTCGAAGAACAATGCACCAATTGTTCAGAATGGACAAAGGCCTGGCCATCCGCCATTGACGAAATGAATCGCTTAGATTGCATTCAAAAAAAAAAGATACATCTACAACTACAGAGACTAAAATGAAGAAGGGATAAGATTTACGTGTATTTTGACGCCTTTTTCATCAGACATCAGATGAAGGGCCAATTTCAGTCATCCTCTCAGCAATGACCAGAGCTTGTGCGTCACCTCTGACTCTTGCCCAACGTGGAGAGAAAGACTCTGCCTCGATGAAGGCAGGTACTTTGCTAGCCTTCAATGCGTTCCAGACACACGATGCTTTGGCAGTGTATGACACACCATTCTTAGATACCCAGACCTTGAACGTTTCAACAACTCGACCACTTGTCTCTTCAGATCTGGAGATACCCTCCCATTTCGGTTGCGATGAGCCTTGGAACTCCAGACCGTATCCTGTACAACCTGGCGCATAGCTGACAACGACTGTGATCGCAGGCCCAAACAGATGATACTGGGCGATATTCAACAAGTCAACGGGTGGTTCCGGAGGTGGCAGTCCATGCCATACACAAGTGCTGGATGCTGGTTGTCCCGCGAGACCCATTGGAGCAGCTTTGCAGAAATGTAGGTCCTCGCTGGTCTTGAACGACGGGAGATGGGGAACAATGTCGTATTCGGTATATCCTTTCGGACCCGTAAGACGGACGACGTTGGTTCCATTGTCAAGAGATAACCTCTGGGAAAACTCAAGGAAAGCAGGGGCTCGGTTTGTGAATGGGAAGATGAACAGGCTGAAGAAAAAGGTGCCAATGAACACAAGGCTGAAGAATGATGGGATGGGCCAATGAAGCTTGTGCATAAAGGTGGCGAAGGGCAACACCAGGAACAAAGCAGATGTGGCATCAACAAGCAAGACTAGAGGTATTGGATTAGTGATCGACTCCAGAGTGTACAAAGGATGGTCTCACTGTCTAGAGGTTGTTGGTATCGAATCCATTTGTTCTTCATGACCATGAGAACGATGAAGAACCCTAGTTGTGTAATGATCGTGACCCCGATGATGGTAACCCTCCGTAAGTCGAGATTCCAAGAGCGTATAATTTCTTTTGGATTCCAGCGTTTCTTAGGCGGATCGTGGTGGCCATGGTGCTGCACATGTTCAGAGATGGCCTCCCTAATTTCCTCTGGCAACCTAATGACGCCAGGGAGATGATGAGGAGGAGGACGCATGGCCTGTAGCAGCATCGCCGCGAGACCAATCAGCGCCGAGAGGTAGAGAAAGGGTACGTAGAACAATGCTCGAGTGAAGAGAATGCCCTGAACATCGATCGCTAGGATAATCCACCAGACGAGAAAGAGTTCCCCTAAGACAGAGGTGGTCTGATGCGGTGTAGGACGATATCGAGCTGCTCCTGCAAGAACTGCATAGAGTACGATAAACCCGAGTGCGAACAAGGAGAAGAACACGGCGTTTGGATATGAGTATATGACCTGAGGGTTTAGGGGGTCAGCCTCAAGGAGTGGTGTCGTTATGTATTAATACATACATATGGGTTAACCTTTGCATATAGGATACCAGTACCCAAGCAAGCTATCGTGGATAAAAGGAGCGCAGTTGGAAAGCGGAAAAGACCTCGGCGCTCCAAATGGATTTTTTGCTCGCGATTTGCTTCGAATAAAAGTACAGAGGCCAACAGAGGGCCTCCAATAAGCAGAGCGATATCAGAGGGGTGCATTATCGCTGTGGTCGGGTGCAGGTGACAAGCTTGACGAAAACCTTGACCTTTTCCATGGCGAGCAGAATTGCAACAACAGCGCTGCGGGCCTCCGGTTAGTTTCCCTGATATTATATACTACTTTTTGAGAAGCTTATATCGACAATCTAGCCTCTCTAACAAGACCTCAGGCCGCGGCAACCATTCCACGCATCGCTATGTAAGTTACTCAGTGGCTATAAGCTATATCAGCTCATAGATACTCGTTAGGCGTGCGATGAGCTCGAAACCAGCCCCTGCTGAGCGAGCTAACGAAATCATCGAATCCGTCCCATCCAACAACCTCGTCACCAAGACCGGTGCTATCGTTTTAGGCACTGGACTTACTACCGCGGCAATTTCTCAGGAGCTGTACGTTGTAAATGAGGAGACGGTTGTCCTTGCGGGATTCTTGCTGCTGGCCACCACTATTGCCAGGGTATGGTGTCACATTTGGGCCCCAGTAAGGAGAAATACTAATAAATGGGCTCTTAGAGCATCAAAGGACCCTACGCTGAATGGGCGAATGGTCAAATTGCGGTCAGGATATCGTTTCGTCCACACCCTTCCAATACTAAAAGTCATCTAGAAAATTCGAGGGATCCTTAACCAGGCGCGACAGCAGCACACACAAGCTGTCAAAGATCGTATCTCGTCTGTGGAACAAATGAAGGATGTTGTCGACTTGACCAAGGGCCTCTTCGCCATGTCGAAGGTATGTCAAACGAACAGACAAACCTGTCGACACTCAATTCTGATTGTTTCGACATCTCAGGATACTGCTCAACTGGAGGCAGAGATTTTCGCGAAACGCCAACAAGTCGCTATGGCTGCTGAACTCAAGGCGGTTCTAGACTCCTGGGTGCGATACGAACAGCAAGAAAAGGAAGCTGAGCAGGCACAGCTGGCAAAGACCGTCATCGAGAACGTTATGAAGAGCTTGGCTGATGAAAAGGCCCAGAGAGATATCCTTCTTAACGCGGTCACCGAGGTTGAGCGTAAGTCTGGATAGCCTTCTCCTAGGAATATACTCTTGTCTAACCTACTTCTAGAACTGGTCAAAAAGAAGGCTATATGATATTCTGCATAGATATTGGTGGTTCCTTTTTGTACTCGACTGTGCGACATGAACCTCCAATCCACATTTCTTTTTCTCTTTAGAACGTAAATGCCGAATGCTTACGTTGTCAACTATAAATGCCGAATGCTTACGTTGCCAATTATGCGGAAAGCATGGCCGGCCAGAATGACGAGTGGCTATCGGCGCCGGTGTTGGTACATCCTTTGAACCCATCCACGTTTGCATACCAAAACCTTCACCTGTCTAATACGTTTTGTACATTGTTACAATGGACGGGGATCTCATCAAGCTCGTAAATAAGCTGCAAGATACCTTCAGCAATCTTGGTTTGTCGCTATAGTTCCCCTAAACGGCTGTTGTTGATGCTTTATACGGCACTTAGGAGGAGAATTGGACATGCCACAGCTTGCAGTTGTTAGTTATTTCTTTCTTGTGCCTCTTTTTCTTTCCTGTTGAAAGCACTTTAGGTTGGCAGCCAATCAGCCGGAAAGTCGAGCGTGTTGGAAAAGTGAGGCTCAAAGCCGAGCATTTTGGTGCCAATACTCTTGCTAACTTTCTTTTGAAGCATTGTAGGCCGTGACTTTTTGCCCCGTGGCCAGGGAATTGTCACTCGACGACCGCTTGTTTTGCAACTCATCCATACACCGGCACCTCCAGCGGATGCCCCTCAACCACAATTTTCAGAATACGCTCAGTTTCTCCACACGGACAGGAGGTTTACAGACTTTGCCGAGGTTCGAAAAGAAATCGAGGCAGAAACATTTCGGGTTGCTGGTCAAAATAAAGGAATAAGCAAGCTTCCCATCAGTCTCCGGATATACAGCCCGAACGTACTGGATCTGACTCTCGTGGACCTGCCGGGTTTGACCAAAGTAGGTTTGGTGCCACCTCCAGATAACTTTCTTTAACGAAGTAGATCCCCGTTGGAGACCAACCGACAGACATTGAACGTCAAATTCGAAATCTCGTGTTAGATTATATTACAAAACCTAATTGGTCAGTCCCTAATATTTCTTTTCCCTTTCGAATTAACACGTCCCTAGCGTAATTCTCGCAGTCTCTGCAGCAAATGTTGATCTCGCAAATTCTGACTCCTTGAAACTCGCCCGTTCTGTCGATCCTCAGGGTCGGAGAACCGTTGGTGTCCTCACCAAGATAGACTTGATGGACGCAGGGACCAACGCCACAGACATTTTGACTGGACGCGTTTACCCTTTGAAACTTGGGTTTATCGGAGTTGTCAATCGTAGTCAGCAGGATATTATGACCGAGCGCAGCATGGTAGACTCCTTGGCAGCAGAAACTGAGTTCTTCAAAAACCATCCAGCATACCGAAATATCTCACACAAACAAGGAACGAAACATTTAGCCAAGACGCTTAATCAGGTTTGTCGCTTCTACAGCTTGTGGAAGCCATAGCTTATAATCTTCTCTTAGGTCCTATTGAACCATATTCGCGAGAAGCTGCCAGACATGAAGGCGAAGCTAAATACCCTCATGGGACAGACCCAACAGGAGCTAAACTCTTTCGGAGATGCTTCGATGTTTGGTGAACCTCACCAGGTATTTGAGAAATGCTTCTTGCCTCAAACCATTCATTTATTGTCCTTAGATGGGCTCTCTCGTCTTGCGATTAATGACCCAATTTTCTCGAGATTTCGTAGCATCAATCGAGGGGACATCCTTGGAAATCTCAACGAAAGAACTTTCGGGTGGTGCAAGAGTATATTACATCTTCAACGAGATCTTTGGCCATGCACTCGACTCCCTCGACCCGACCTATAATCTGAGTCCTTCAGATATTCGAACAGCTATTCGCAACTCGACTGGGCCACGGCCTAGTCTCTTCGTTCCTGAGGTTGCGTTCGACCTTCTGGTCAAGCCTCAGATCAAACTGCTGGAAGCACCAAGTTTACGGTGTGTAGAATTGGTGTATGAAGAGTTAGTAAAGATCTGCCATAATTGTACAAGTCAGGTGAGTATCGTGCCTTCTGGCTCTCATCGTTAGTGACTGGCAATCTCAGGAACTGCAACGTTTTCCCCGTCTTCACGCGCGCATCATAGAAGTTGTCTCCGACCTACTCCGCGAAAGACTTGGGCCGACCTCAGAATATACACAAAGTCTGATCGAAATCCAAGCTGCCTACATCAACACTAATCACCCCGCATTCGTCACTGGGTCTACACAAGCCGCAAAGGAGGCCAATTCACTTCAGCATCGAAGAATCGAACCAGGACGAGTGAGTTGACTTCTATTCCATCGACGTTCGTCCTGCTGATGCTCTTCGAGGTGAACGTAAAGGCAGCCACTGGATCTAGCCCTAGCGATGAGGAGGATGAGGAGGGAAAGCCCAATACAACGAACGGGCTCGCAGTACGTGACCACCGTTCGGTCTCTGGCTCGCTGCAAGAGCGCTCTCGCAACGCAGCAAATTCCGGTCATCTCAGCTCGGCTTCAAGTCCGCCTACACGGTCCAAGGACGGTCATCACAGATCGTCTCATCTTCGTTCGGGCTCGCAAGCGGCGGCTAGTCGACCTACTGTGAACCCACCACCTGGTGGTGGAACTGCACGTGATACTTTCCTCAACTACTTCTTTGGAACCCAAGGACCAGGTGCAGAAGGAAGCGCTCCCGCCTCACTGTCAGCGTTCCGCAAGCCGCCATCCACTGTTGTTGATATTCTTGGTGACGAGCCATTGCCCGAACAGGATATGGGGAAAGTTGCGGCAATGGATATGAAATCACTAGAAAAGCACATCGAAACTGTGAGTATTAAAGATGATCTTCAGAGAAATACGGTTCTTAGCCGATATGATAGGCACCAAATGATTCCGTAGGATCTCTCACGACCCGAGAAGAGATGGAAACAACTCTGATACGGTCTCTCATCAAAACCTATTTCGGAATTGTGCGACAATCAATCCAAGACCTCGTGCCGAAAGCCATCATGCATTTCATGGTCAACAATACCTCGCAGCAAGTCCAGAATCGCCTCGTGAGCTCCCTATACAAGCCTGAGATCTTCTCGGAGCTCCTTCATGAGGACGAGACCCTTGTAGCGGAACGAGAACGAGTCAAAGCACTGCTAGACGCCTACAAAGAGGCATTCAAGACGTTATCAGAAGTGAATGTCAAGGCTATTTAGATCTAGTTCACTATAATTACGCTGTACCCTCACCTTATACCAACCGATATACATTCTCCATGGAACTGGCCATTGCCTCTCATACGGAAGGAATTGTTTAGGTTATGCAACGCGACCAGGATACGTGAAAGGGTCAAAAAATAAGAAACGTCATATTTGACTGTGGTGCCAGGAAAGAGATCGACAAGAAGGTACAGTAGGACCGAGATAATTATGAACCTCCAGAAGACAAAAATTAGATGAAGGGGAGGACCATAATTGGTCGTGCACGACGCAATACACGACAAACGGGAGTCAGATGATCTGGCGATACAGCACTACGGACGAATGATAATCATAGGAAGAAGCATACAATGGGTCCCGTGAACGATAGCCGATGGGTGTGTACTACATCGCGAAAGGAGTGCCACGACGAGGATGGAAAGGCGAGACGAAACGAGACGAATTTTGGGTCGGCAAGCGAGAAGGAATGTGCCAAATAAAATAAAAGGTATTGAGGAGGTGTTATTGGTATTGTCGACTAGGTGAAAATAACCTGTAAGTAGTCCGAAGGGAAGGAAGGAGAAATTGGGAGCGACGGGGGCCTATGATCCAATGGTTCAGAGTACGAGCTCCGTGCGAGGGCTTGCAAGGGCAAAGCCACGAACACGGTTGACAGATCGAGCAGCAATCGGACTCTTGGAAGGTGGAGGCGTCCTTGCAGAGGAGGACATCTGGAAGCTGCCTGTTCGCATTGGAGATGCAGCGTTGGACGGTGTAGTTGGAACTGGCATCGTACGACGGCGAGCGAGCCCCGGAGTATCGGGCATCGAGATGGGGAGAGAGACTGTGTGCGTTACAACTGGAGTTGACGGTGTGGGTGTCGAGATGGTTGAGCTAGCGTCAGAAGTGGAGTCATCCGCACCATATTCGCTTCCCTCGTCCCATGCAAGCTCGAAGTCATCTTCGGAGTCTTCGTTGACGATTGTGTCAAGACTGACTTGTGCCAACTCCTGCTCGCTGATCGTATAGCGCCCTGGGAAACCAGAGGCTGTCCAAGTTGAGGCTGGCGTCTCTGCAAGCATTCGATGGCTCTGTACGGGACGATCTTCCCGTATGCCAGATTCGTCATTCGTGGTTTGTACCTCCACTGGTGACCTGATCCCTTGCGCCTCCGATGCCGTAGTCGCAACAGGTGAACTGGAGCTAGCGGCGCATGCGGATGGATCGATAAACGATTCCATGAAGATATGTTTTCCGGTCCACCAAGATTCTTCCTCCGGATCGCCATCCAGTTCCTGCCATCGCTTTGGCCCCCCTTCCTCCATCGACAACTCCATTAAGCCCTTCGCCGTTGAAGAAAAAGGTGTAGAATGTGTTGAAATCAGTGGCATACCCATGTTGTACAAAGATACAAATAATTGTATTTTTTGGGTGAAAATTGTGCGCAAGCGCTTTTGAGAGGAGAGGACTAAGGAAGTGTTGCGCCCAGATTCAATTGGGGGGCGTAGCGCACTGCGCGGCCTCAAAGAATTCGACAATACGCTTGATAAAGTACCAAGAAAAATAATCAAGTTCCAGACATCATCTCTAGAATGGCATCAATCGTCCTTCCCAGGTCGCCCCCATTCGCTTCGAGTACCATATCCACTACTTCACCTTCAACAGAGGGGAATATTTGAGCAACTGTCTCGCGGGCTGCCTGTCTATGTGCATCCTCGATCGCCCCAATTTGTTCTGCGATATTATGAGGGGCAACCTCTGGCGAAGGCGTACGAGAGCGATTTAAGTCCCCAAAACCTGTAGAAAATATGTCTCGGCGTGGTGGTAGCGGTGGAGGGGCAGATGGTGTACTACTTGGGGACGGTGTTGATGGATTGGGTCGAACCCGGGCTTTATATGGCGCCTGCATGATCGGTACCGGTGCATTCCTTTGCGGTGTCCGAGCATCTTGATTATATTGCGAGATACGATCCGGATGATTCCACTGGCTGGGTTCTGCTCGTCGATAATTATCGTCATCTATCCCATCTAGAGCTTCGCTTAACAGTTTGCCTATGGCATTGAGCGGTTTCGATATCGTCTGCTGCGCAAGGGCACCCGTCTTTTGCAAGAATTTCTTAGTGTCTTCTGCTACGGAGGCTGGGGTAGGCAATTGCAAGGCGCTAGCAGACTCTTCTCCTGGAGCAGGTGCTGCACTCGGAGTCTTCGGAGGCTCTGGGAGCACGTCTTCGGAGCCAGTTGAGGGAGTGGCAGGGATGACATTAGGGGACGGTGGCAAAGTTTGGATTGCTTCTTCGACCTTCCTCTCAAACTCCTCTTGGGATATATGGGACAGCGACGTATGATCCATTGTCTCGATGAAAGAAACGGCCCCAGTCTATGGGAGGTTAACTTTGTGTCCTTTGGCAGGTCAAGTGAAACGCACTAGACTCGACAAATAGTAACCTGATTCACTCTGAAGCTTGCTGGGACTTCTGAAGCGTTGAATATACTCGATGTTCGAAAGTAAATGCTCGGGGTTAGCCTTCAGGATAACCAAAATTAGAACCGGCATAAAGCCATCAGCCCCTTGGTCATTTTTGAGTTGTCTTAGTAGCCCTATAGACTCGAATAAGTTTAAAAATGGGGAATAACACGAGATTTAGTGCACCAAAAATGACTTTGCAGCAGTTCAGTATGCAGATCATCTTGTCTCGTGGTGCTTTATAGTGATTAATCTTCAGGAGTTCTGTCCGTATTTAAGAATCGTATGTACGGTTATCCTTAAAACGTACCTTGTTGTGCAAAATTGAGGAAACCTGCGTTATTTTCCCCTAATGGGATATCCAAATGGGACTCTGTTACCCACCCAAAGAGCCGGATTCGCTGGGAGAGCACATGGTCCTTTTCTAAATCGTCAGTGGTAACCGGTCGCCCAGATGCTTGAATTTGGGGCGTAAATGTACTGGTAAGAATTGAGGGACCATCCCTTGAGGAATAAAGGCGCGTACTAGTCATATAGACGGTTCATAACAAGCTTTTCCATCGCTTCCATCGAGTTCTCGAACTCTTCGGAGCTTTCCTTTCTCCACACACTGCATTCCCGCATCTTAGGCTCGATAAACTAGAGAAATGATCAACCAAGTATAGTGTCGCTTTCACATAACATACAATTAGGAATTGCTGTACTAGTTTGACCTGGTCAGATACAGTGAATGTGCGCTTAGAGAAATGATTCAGGAAACTAACGGGAGCATTAGCAAGCAATTTCAACCATTTAACGAAGTAGAGATATTACCTTCGAAGATATTGAGCGACAGGTTCCGCACCCCTGGCCTTAAGTTGATCGAGAAACCTTTGAAAGTCAAACTGCCCTTCTCCGGGCTTGGCTCTCGAATCTGATCTCGCTGGCGTCTGGGGTGTGGCAGGTCTCGCGCTTTCCCCAGACAAGCGTGGATTGACATTGGATGCACTCGATGAGGATGGCGCATCATTGCCAGAAGAAAGGGG
>WSTS01000226.1:0-20203 GCA_019627755.1 Serendipita sp. 411 | reverse complement strand
GTATAGAGCCAAATAGCAATGCACATGCTACCTCTCAGAAGCGCAAGAAGGCAGCCCGGAAGAGTTGGGAGGGTCCAGACCTAGTCTTGAGACGTGGGTTCGAAGACGAAGGCGAGAGGCTTTTGACACCTCTTACGCCTCTTATGCCTGAGGGACGTGAATCAAATTCCAGGCATACGTCGCGCCGCTCTCGGACGCTCATGAAGATGGAGCGTGATCGGTTGCTTGCAGATTCGAAACCTTCGTCGCCTGAATTGTTGGAAGCGATCAACCAAAACGGCCTTGTCATTTTCCTACTGGTGTGTAGATCCATAGTCATTTGTGATCTTTTACGTTTTGAACTGACCATTTGCCCTGTTCTGCTAGGCCAATTTGTTCACTGGATTGATCAACCTCACCATTCCTACTATTTATCTATCGGACTCTGCCGCAATGGCTATATTGGTACCTTATCTACTCGTGTTATGCGTGTTTGCTTGGACATTCAAGGATAGGCGATTAGTAAAACTGTAATTAGAGGTCTCTCTCGCAGGTGGAATGTACCCTTTCAGTATGTGTAATCGAAGTTTGTAACGGTCAAACAGACGAAACGTTGAAGGATTGTAAGTATGTCAACTCTAGTTCTATGATTACACACAAACACTCTCTATGACACGACTGAACGCTGGTAAGAAAAACGCGAAACGAGGTTCTAGTTCCATCCATATAAATAAAGGTCAGAAGGAATAGAGTCTTCCAAAAGAGACTCTAACGAATTGTTCTCTCTATTTCCTTTTCCTTCTCTGCCCATCATCCTCGGGTTGCTCCTGACACTTCTCCCAATCACCAGCTCCACCGCTCCGAGCATAGCTCTGTAGCTCCAAAAACACGTCCAAAGCGCACACTCCACTCCCTAACGTCCTTTCGCTCTTCTTACAACCAGGTATATGAACGACGGCATCGTTAAGCAGTACACGAACCGCTTCCGTCGTGTTCAATCTCGTTGATGTACTACTTCCTCCATCAGAACTAGAAGAAGTCGTGGGGACGACGCATTCCAGCCTTTCTATAACGAGTCGAGCGGCAAACGGGACGAGGTGGGATGCGACCCATTGTCGATGTGGGTCTGGATGATCCGGATCCATCTCTTTCCATGTCCGCCGTCGTATAGTGGAAGACTCGTCTCCTCGTTGTTCTACGCTGGCAGGAGGTATCATATTGAGCGGAGATTGGATACCCTTTTCGGCTTCTCCTTGTTCAAGAATAACGTTTGATTCCGAGCGACCTTCCTCGTCCATCTCGATTCTGCCGAAGAGGCCCATGGTGGCAAATATAGCATTCATCTCGTTGTCGTGCGAAAAGTCAGCGAACATTGTCATATTTTTGCCTGTAATAAAAAGTATTAGCTACTTGTGCGAAAATGACCAACTTAGTGTAAGGGGTTCCACGCGTTAGTTGAATCAACCGAGGGGTAGGGGCGAAGAGTAAGGTTGACTCTTACCGAGCGGGAAGGTTTCCGGATTTTCGTCCAACGTTCGATTCGTCGTCGTCGTGTCATTCACAGGCGTATGTGTCAATCTTGCAATTAGCTCGTTGACCCACCCAACGCCCTGGACACGTCCAAGCGGGTTCCCCAATCTGTGTAAGAGATGAAAGATTGATGAGAAACGTCCCCCCTTCATACGCAGAAATAAAAAGCAAAAAATTAGGCGAAATGGTCGATTGGTCACGTACCCTGTATTATAATACTTTTCCAAATCGCTCCAATACTCAAAGTCTTGCCATTCTCCTTCGCTGAATACATTGCACCACTTGCTGGTCCGATAATGCGCCAGACTTTCAAACGAGCAAATGGACATCAACATCGGAATGTCCTCGTCCACAAGAGTAGATCCTGGTGCCGCCGCATTCAATCGTGCCGTAATATTGGGTGCAAATTTGGAGAGCCATATAGCCTGAGCTTTGTCTGAAGGTTCATCCGAGTGTGCGGGACAATTTTGTATACCGTGAAGTGAGTTGTTATACTATGGAGGTCGTTCATATCAGTTGTTCAACAACATCTCAAATGAATAAAAGACGACGAACACCTTTCTCTTCGGGGATGATAAGCGCATCCTTGAGCCTCATCCGACCTGCAACTTCGAATCCTGCGAACGAACATCAATATGAGGGACATGGCTCAAACATGTCTAGAGCCTCTCGTCACTACTTACCCTGTCTCCATTTCTTTCCAGTTTCTACCACTCTTCCCGTGTCTCCGGCTCTCAAGAACGGTGGAGAGATGTGGGCCAATTGAGAGTATCGATTGTAAGCAGCAACTCCAGCAGCGAACGCCCTTTAAACCAAAATAAAAAAAGCGAGATCAATGTCAGTAAAACACAAAAAGGACGATATGCAAGGGCAAGAAGATGGAGGGTGGCCTTACTCGTTGGCGCCGAAATAGATCAAATCTTCTGTCCCTAGGTCGTACTTGTATTTTCTCATAAATCCAAGATCGCTTTTGAGAGCAGCTTTAGCTGAAGGGATCTTGATATGACTGAGCGCGCGCTTGATCTTCTCTCCTTGACCTTTGGTGGGAAACCGCGCGCCATGACGTTGTAGCTGCAGGGATCCAGAGCGAAGTATGCGACAATCAGTTAGATTTGCCTAGGTCCAAGATGGTACAGAGAGACATACAAAATGAGCCTGCATAATTATGTTTAGTATTGAAAGTGGTAAACTAAGGGTAAGGAGAAAAGCATACCTGCGTGATATTACATGTACTTGGTGGTGTGATATAGTACTGTACCGGATACCACGGCGAATACGGACCCAAGAGCCTTGCTATCTTATCTGGTAGGATAAACGGTGGGCCGTGTGGTGGAGGTTCGGTCGTGATCGGTTGCTCGAATCGATCTGCGGTCCATACGACGATAAGAAAGACTGCGATGAAAACACTAGCGACGACGGGGATATTCGCGAGGAACCGACGCGCTCGTTCGGATAGCGGTTTGGAGTTTGAAGTCGGAACTACCACTATTTTGTGGACTGAAGATGTGGAGACTTCTCTTCGAAGAGACATCCTATGTGCAGATTATCCGAAATAGATAAGGATAATTCTGCGTCTTGATATTGGTTATCCTCGAATTCGAGGTGGTGGTGTTCAACGAGGTCATCATCCCAGCCTCACAAATATTGGCCTCTATCGCATCAACTTGCAATAGATCTACAGGGTTTAGCTCGACAAAGTATCAATATTTTACATTATTATTTGCAATGAGCATATATTTAGGGTCGGGATTCCTTGTCCTCCTGGGCTACGAATAACCTTCAAGGTGTCTTTACAATTTATTGGTGTGCGCTCTAGTGAACTATTTCCAAAGTACCAACCAGCCATCTCGTTTCATTCTTCACGATTCAATAGTGGCGTGTATTTTCATATGTATCGTGAGGGTTCGACCGCCTCAGAGTCACGATCTGAAGATCCAGTAGTGGTTATTCTCTATGGGGTTCACATTTCTGTTGGATTGGTGCTGGACCATCTACATCGTTGCATATCGTAGGAATGAGCCAGAAACTGGGGGGTATCCACAATGTTACTTGGGGGAGTGATGTTGCCCGTATGCAGAGCCTAGCCTTGTCGACCATTGACGGCAAACATGGAAGACATGGACATGAGCCTGTCCCACTTCAACATGTGCTTAATCGTATCGTAATTCGGCTATCAAACGTTTCGCCTGGAAGTGACCTGGAGGGTAGTTCTCGTGCTCCCGTTGGAGGGCTCTGTCTCGTCTCGTCTCTGCTATACGCTACACGCTATGCCCATGTCCCTCTCGGTGAGCTAACCTCTACAGTTACGTAGATTTACCTACTACCACCGCTAAGCCATGGAGGATGGAGTGATCGACACTCTATGTAGAGCCATACTTTCGATCCATTGACCGGATCATCTCATCTCTTCCGTATAAAGTCTTAGTGAGCTTTGAATGTGATTCGTTTAACGTTAGCGATGCGAATTGACGGAAGCGGGCTGCCCTTTGACCCTCTAGGTTGGATGCGGCCGATTGCAAGCTGACCGTTGCTTTGTTGTCACCTTTGCTCTCCTCGGCCGCAGCCCCCATGGCCCTGTTCGCTTTTCGCTTTGGAGCTCGTGGCTTTTGGCGGTAAACGTTATGAACCGTAGAAGCCCGTCGTCGAAGCCTGGCAGTCTGGCAGTCTGGGTCCCGTATATCTTATCAGAATTAAGATCGCAAACGCTGCCGCTAAGGGTCAGGCAAGTAATGATTCCCTAATTTGCGTATTTGAATGTAGGATGGCGTAAATAGCTGAATTCTATCCCATGCCGCTCTGACAGACTTTGCTGCACGTACTGTACCCTCTCCGCTATCCCTCAAGGCGCAATCCCTTATCTCTTCGCTTGATTGGTCTCGGATCTCCTTTCAATGACGATAGTGATAATCCATCGTAAATGGTTAAAGCGCTCCTCTCGTCTCTGGTATAAATACTGGAGCCGAATCGACCTCCAACTGGTTTCCTCGTCGACTTCCAGACGTCACCTTTCCACTCAACAACTACCACACATCTTCAGTTACTCTACTCCATTCACCTTTGCTCGTTAGACGACAATGGTTCTCCCATCTGAGCCCGAATTCGAACAGGCCCGTAACGAGCTCGCCACCTCCATCGCCCCCTTCTTGGCCAAGCACCCCGAATACGAGAGGGCATTCGAGATCGTCCAGGTGTGTACATACTTCTTTCTATCAACCTAACGACGTACACTCATACCAATCCCTTCTCTCCCTACAGATCCCCGAGCGCATCTTGCAATTCCGTGTTGTCTGGGAAGACGATCAAGGTCGCCCACACGTCAACAGGGGTTATCGTGTCCAATTCAACTCTACTCTCGGCCCTTACAAGGGCGGTCTCCGTCTCCACCCTTCCGTCAATCTCTCCATCCTCAAATTCCTTGGGTTCGAACAAATCTTCAAGAATGCCCTCACGGGGATCAACATGGGTGGTGCCAAGGGTGGAAGTGATTTTGATCCAAAGGGCAAGAGCGACAATGAGATTCGAAGGTTCTGCGTCTCGTTCATGAGCGAGCTCTCGAGGCACATTGGTGCTGATACTGATGTTCCCGCTGGTGACATTGTACGTCTCTTTCCCTCTCTTTTTCGTTCTCTAGACTGACGTCCTGGGGAACCCATAGGGAACTGGTGGTCGCGAGATTGGTTTCCTCTTCGGTGCATACAAGAAACTCCGCAACGAGTGGGTCGGTGTCCTCACTGGAAAAGGCCCCACATGGGGAGGTTCCTACACCCGCCCAGAAGCCACCGGTTACGGTCTTATCTACTACTGCCTAGAGATGATTCCCTATCTCAACCCTGGTCACGTCTCCGGTGGAATCTCGTTCTCCAACCCAGAAACCAAGGTCCTCATCTCTGGTAGCGGCAACGTTGCACAATACGCCGCCCTCAAGGTGATCGAGTTGGGTGCTCGCGTGATGAGTTTGAGCGACTCCAAGGGTTCCTTGATCGCTTGTGACGAGAAGGGATTCACAAAGGCGGATATCGAAAAGATTGCTGCTCTCAAATTGAAGCAAGGTGTGTTGGACAAAGTCGTCCGAGAGGGATTGGAATGGCATGCCGGCAAGAGGCCCTGGACCCTTGTGAAGCAGGCGGATATTGCGCTCCCTTGTGCGACCCAGAATGAGGTTTCCGAGGAGGAGGCTCAGGCGCTCGTCAAGGCTGGTGTAAGACTTGTTGCAGAGGGTTCGAACATGGGTTGCACGCAGGAGGCGATTGATGTCTTTGAGACTAGCCGTCGGTACGTTGTCCTTCTCTTTTTCATTTCTTCCTCTTGCTGACGATTTGGGTCTCTTTTTTTTACATTATCTAGCGCTGGTGGTACTTGGTATGCACCTGGCAAGGCCTCCAACTGCGGAGGTGTCGCCGTTTCCGGACTCGAGATGGCGCAAAACTCTGCTCGTCTGCAATGGACGACGGAGGAAGTCGATGATAAGCTCAAGGGGATCATGCAACGCTGCTTCGCCACCACTCTCACCGTCGGAAGCGAGTACAGTCTCCCTGCCGGAAAGACTGCCAACGATGGTGTTCTGCCCAGTTTGGTCGTGGGCGCGAATATCGCTGGATTCAAAAAGGTTGCGGATGCGATGAAGGAGCAGGGAGATTGGTGGTGACTGTCTACGTCACGCGGGGCTGTGAACGAATCGAATGCGAATGCGAATGCGACGAGTGCAGGTGTGGAAGCGAATGGTGGTGCGAAGGCGGGTGCGGAGGCAAAGGCGGGTGATGAGAAAACATTCTTTTCGCGCATTCGATCGTTTTGGGCTCGTGTCTGGCTACGCACTCAATCTCTCCTCGTTCGTCTCAATCTCGTCCATCGTCCGTCACCAGGATACGAGGTAGACTCTTAGATTCCTCTTTACTCTCTCTCCCCTCTCCCTTCTTCCGTCCTCTTTCCTCTTCCTCCCTCTGCTCGGCCTTCTATAAGAATCCCTTTTTTCATTATGCACCGATATCGTCTATGTCTGTATGATTAGTTATAGGTTTGAATGAAACAGTAGAGATCACATATTAATCGTTTGCACTTTAAACAAACGAACTAAAAAGTAATACTTTTACGATATTTATGTGAATAGTTGCCTTTGGTTGTTGTGGTCGTGACGGCTACCGACGAATAGAAGATAGAAACCACGACTTGAACTCCGCCAGCTCAGCTGTCGACTCGGAAACGGCGAAACGCTGGCCGTCTCACACTTTCTTTTCCTCACAAGTATTTTCAATGGCTTGGAGAAATACCGGATCTTCGCCTCTTTTCTATGTCGCGTTTTGTGCGGCAACGGTCCTCGTCTTGAAAGAGGTCAACTCTGTGGTCTGGGAGCCATACATGGTAAAGTTCTTTATTATAAATATCTACTTAATTGACTGAAGCGGGTCCGGATTCGGATAGGACGAGCCATTTCATGTTCCTCAAGCTCAAGCATATTGCGAAAGCAAATGGGAGGTCTGGGATCCAAAAATCACAACTCCGCCTGGGCTGTAAGTGTTTCTTTCTTGCGTAGCATATAATATCTACTCTTCTCACTTGTTGTTTCTAACCCCTAGATACATGTCGGCAGTGATCATTCGCAAGATATTCATGTTCAAATGTCGTCTTCCGCTGCTTCGACTCGTCCCGGCTCTTCACCTCCTTTCACTCCCGTTGAGTTTACACGCATTGGAATTGTATCACCAACGACTCCCCTCATCTCAAGATATCCTCACTACGCCCTTGTCCTCCGTCGTCCTCGCCTCTTTCCCACCCCTCTGGTTCTTTGGGTTTTTATTTTATACCGATGTCCCCGGGATTGCATTTGTCCTTGCCGCATTTGTGATGCAAGCGAATGGATCGAATTGGATGACTGCATTGGTAGGAGCCTTTTCTTTTTTGGTGTTTGTTTCACTCTGCAATTTCATTGACGTGCTGAAACATTATCTTAGCTCGGATTGTGGAGTCTCTTCTTTCGACAGACGAACATTATATGGATCTTGTACATATTTGCGTATCATACGGTCCGAACCCTTCGATTTGCTCAACGTCGACCGACAGAAAGGTCGCTTCACGATCCACCAGCCCTTCAATCCTCGTTCCGTGAGCATTTTATTCGAATTAAACCAATCTCTTCTCCCTGTTCTGATAAGCGATTTCCAACCAGTCGATCTAGCTCACTCCGCTCGGAGTTTACTCTACCTCCTCCCCTCTCTCTTTTGGGATTTCCTACCATATGGTCTCCTAACGGCCCTATTTGGAGCTTTTGTGGTGTGGAACGGTGGGATCGTTCTCGGTGAGTCGCCTCTCCTCCCCCTACACTTCATTTCTCGTTCGCTTCACTCATGCATTGATATAGGTGACAAATCGAATCATATACCGGCTCTACACATTCCTCAACTGTTCTATTTCTATGCCTTTGTTACTGCCCTTGGATGGCCCGCTTTGCTTCTGTCTGGGGTAGGTCCAACAGCTGGACCGATAGGATTGTCAAAGGAGGTTTATCGGAGAATGTTTGGAACTCCTACGTACGTACAATTTGACTTGGTTCGCCGAGTGAGATTGGGTGATTGACTGAGATATCACGATAGGCGAGTGATGATGACCATTGGATGGACCATCCTCATCATGGCGTGCGTCCAACTCTTCACGTCAGTATTTCTCTCTTTTTCCTTTTCATTCAAATACCTGGTGTGAGTCGCTCAATTACGTCTTTAGAATTCATCATCCGTTCATCCTCTCGGATAATCGACATTATACGTTTTATATCTGGAAGCGTGTCCTCTTTCGACATCGTTTCATCCCGTTCTTGATGTCCCCTCTCTATTTGGCTTGTTGGTGGGCTTGGTGGATCAGAGTTGGTACGTTGCGAGCGACACTGTACCCGTTGTGGTTGGAAGTCGAGCTTATATGTATAACTGACCGGATTTGTTCGCTCATAGGGTCAGTCCAGTCAATGCTCCAAACGCTCCTTCTCCCACTCGCACTTATTCCGACACTATTACCGTCTCCTTTACTCGAGCCGCGCTATTTCCTCGTCCCGTACGTCTTTCTTCGGTTACAAGTGCCTCCTTATGAGGAAACGAAGGAGGAAGGGAATGGGACAAAGGGTACGTTGGAACCGGATACTCTTCTGAACGAAATCTCTTCAAATCCTCCCGAAGGGGAAAATACCGTTCGACGACCGAAACGGGTCTCGAGTGGAAAAATCGCCCAGATGCACCGAAGGGGCATTGATTGGTCGGAGTATTTGCCGTGGATCGAGTTGGTATGGTATACGGCCATCAACGGGATAACCATGTACGTGTTCCTGCACAAGGATCGAACGGTAGATACAATTCATGGGGAGGAAGTTATTCGTTTCATGTGGTAGCCTATGTACTGGACTCTAAACTTATTTTTCGTGTCTTGCATGCAGTATAGTTGAGTTTTATAGCCTAAGTCGAAGATGATTGCATCTAGAGTAAGGGAACAGTCGGTTAGTGCTGCAGCTCTGCAAAACCAAGGATCGTCATAGAAAAAATCAGAGAACCGAGTTCGACCAACGAGACTTGAACGAGTGGGAATAACCGCAGCTCGCTCAAGGCTTCTTCAGACGGCACTTCCTAATCGCTATCGGTGTAGATCATCACACTTGTGCGTCCTCCAGACACAATCGGGTCCAAATAATCATTTTCAACTTACGTATTTATTTTTACGAGATGCCAAACCGTATTTTGTTGTCGAGCTGGTCGTGTTGGGATCCAAAAAGGTTGGGACCCAGCTCACCACTGGCGACCCACACGTTCAACTTGTACCACCATCGGCCCTCTTTCGTGATTGGCCTCTGTACGATATGTCTACGAGAGCCAAAAAGACGACAGAGCCCAAAAAGACGACGTCTGCGCGTGCGGGAGCTCCAGCCGACGCGACAACGTCAACAGCCACACGCACTCGGGCAGCCGCGACTCGGGGGACGACTACGACGCGTGCGACGCGTAGTACCAAGACCACTACTACCAACAAAGCGAAAGAAGAGAATGAGCCGGATGATACACCTGTAGCGCCAGCCAAGAGTCGAACGTTGGCAGCAAAGGCAACGACGCCAACCACAAGCACACAGGAGAAGATAGCGAAGAAGCCTCCCGTGAAAGCAAAGTCGAAAGATACCACCACTGTTATCGTTCCTGACGATGGTGATCGCGAACCGATCAAGGTTAGTTCCCCATTTCCCTCTATCTTCTGTGTATTATTAGACATTTCACAAGAAGTTCATGATTTTTGGAAACTGACATATCTAAAGGCATTTTTACGGATCAGACCAAATAATGTCAATGAGGGAATACAAGAGTCAGGCTCAATGTCCCAATCACCATATCTAAAGGCGCTCTCGTCGACGACGGTTCAAATGACAGACCCCTCCACATCACGGATCCGAACTCTGTCGTCTATTCCACCTGTTTCAACATATACATTCTCACATGTATTTGAGGGATCAGATCAATCGACTTTCTTCGTACGTTCTGCTCTCCCACTCGTGCAATCACTACTCGAAGGGGAGAACGGACTTTTGTTCGCGTATGGCGTCACTAATAGCGGAAAGACGTACAGTATTCAAGGAGGTAGAGATCAAGGAGAAGCAGGGATTCTACCGCGGACACTGGATGTCATCTTCAACTCTATCGAGGGCTCGCATTCGACACGACCGTTGAAACCGCGAGGATTGGGGAGCATAGAATTAGTGGAAAGCGAGGAAGGCACGAGCGCAGAAGAGTTTCACACTCGAGAAGAAAGGGCAAGCGCGATGATCGATCAAGTATTTGGAGAAGGCGATGTGCTGTCCCTCTCATACGATGATGCAGATGGAACAGCTATATCGATCGACAAGAATTACGAATATGCGGTTTGGGTCAGCTATGTGGAGGTTTATAATGAGAAGATTTTCGATCTACTATCGGGGGTCGATTCTCTGAATAGTAACGATCTACCGCGTTCCCAAACAATCAGTGGTGCCATGTCCAGTTATGCCAACCTTGCGGCTCTCGCATCATCTACCAATAGTGGTAGTACGGCTACTGGTCCAACTGTCACCCTACATCGACGAGCATTAGGACTGAAGAACTCCCCGGATGGCTTAGGAAAGTACGTCCACGGCCTTAGGGAAGTCAGGGTGCGGAATGCACAGGAAGCAAAAGCAGTCCTCAGAATTGGGATCGTTAACAGGAGGGTGTTTGGAACGCTCTCGAATGCTGTTAGCAGTCGTAGCCATGCCATATTCACCCTCAAACTCGCAAAGATTCATCGTGGAGCTGCTCCAGGTGAGCTATATCCCATTAAGAACTGTATATATACTCATGTTGACTTTCTCTCAGGTGAATTATCAGAAGAAGACGTTTCCGTATCGCGGCTTTCGGTTGTCGACCTCGCTGGTTCGGAGCGTGCGCGCAATGCGGGCACATCAAGGATCGGGGAAGGTGATAGACTGCGAGAGGCCGGGAGTATCAACAAGAGCTTGATGGTCCTCGGACAGTGCTTGGAGGCGATGAGAACAAATCAGAAGAGATTGGCTGCAGTAGGTTCCGCCTTGAGTGCGAAAGGTGGGTGTGCAGATATGAGATTTTCGGAGCAACCAACCCTGACGGTTTGCCTAGAGGGACTGAAACCCGGACTGATGGAAAAACCAAAACTTGCTATTGTGCCATTCAGACATTCCAAGATCACGGAATTGTTCCAAGATTTCTTCATAGGCGAAGGTCGTGCAGTACGTCGCAAACCCCCAACGCCTCTCCTCCTTCAATGAAGCTGATTTACCAAGGTTATGATCATCAATATCAATCCGTACGACACAGGATTCGACGAAAACGCTCATGTAATGCGATTCGCCGCTCTTGCTCGGGAGGTCACAACTAATCTACCTGGAACGCTCCCAATCGGACAATCTTCACGAGGAGGACCGTCTTTTCAACCTCCATCGAACGCGGCTTCCCGCGCTCCCTCGAGGCTGGCGCATAGCGCTTTGGGGATGAGTACCACGTTTGGTGGACGTTCAGGACTACAAAGCAGCATGAGAAGGGTTATGATATCTCTTGGTGGCAATGAAAACGGTAAGAATGGGAAAGGGATGCGACCCAGTGTGAACACTGTAGTGGATGTGATTGAAGGTGATGTGTTCTCCCTTCGTGAATACTTGAATGTCTAATATTGTGTTTCAGAGGACGCTGCCATGGATGTTGATTCTGCTGAGGAAGATGAGAGAGGCCCCGCGTACTCGTTGGTAGAAGAGTTGTTCAGCCGCATTGAAGAGTTGGAGCTTAAGGTAAGTCGTCTCAGGCTCTTTGTCCACGCCCGCCACTCAGATTCGCTATTGCATCGTAGCTCTACGAATCAGAGATGCGAGTCGCAATGATCGAGACGGAGACCCGAGAAGAGGTGGCGCAAGAGATGGGAGAGAGGATGCAGATAATGGATAAAATGTACCGAGAAAGAATTGCTCGAGAGGTGTGTGTCCTCTTTATTTCCTCGAATTATATATGACTAAAATCCCTGCCTCAGGTGGAAGAAAATGACCGAAAGACTGACGAGAAGATGGATATGTTACATCGTGCATTGAAGATGGGAGGCGGCACTATTTCTCCCACCAAAAAGAAATCAAGAAGAATGACCGAAGAGACCTTTAGCGATGGAGACCATCAGGTGAGCACTGGGTCGCTATGGTCTGAGCTGCCAGGCTTACGTGCTGGTATTCAGCAGATGCCTATCGATTCTTCTGTTGACGAAATTGATATCCTGGATGGTTCACCTTCTGCCCGATACACACAATCACAATCACAACCACAGGCACCCAAAAGCCCCAATAAAGCAGCTGTTCATTCTCCTCGAAAGCAACAACCTCGTGCCTCGATCGAGGTTTCCGATCGTGAGGTGATAAAGAGTGGAACACGGGATTTGAAGCGAAATCCAATCATGGATATGGACGAAGAGGAGGATGCTGTCGGTACGGACGAGGACGAGGACTCCGAAGAGAGCGAAGAAGAGGAAGAAGAGACTGATCCGAATCCGTATCGACATCGATACTTTGACAGCGAGGCAGAGGAGTCGGATGGAGAGGAAGAAGAGGAGTTAGCAAGTAGCGAAGGCGAGGGGGAGACGCTCGGTTCCGAAGACGACGAGACGATTGATAGCGATGACATAGAAGCAGTACCGGAGACGGACGAGGAAGAAGAGGACGAGGCGACCAAAGTTGCTTATCGGATAGAGCCACTTGTTTTACCGCCAAAGGGTGGCAAATCCAAAGCGAAGCCCAGCACAGCCAAATCGAAGAGGAGCACGATTGTTTTGGATTCGAGTGAAGAAGAAGCGGGAAGCAAATCGAAATTGACATCCATCATCGACCTTGAAGACTCGTACGAGGCTCCTACCAAGAAAACGACTGCGGCCAGCAAAAAAGTGCCTAGTTCCAAAAAGAAGAGGGCAATTGAAGATGAGATTGAGGGTCTCACAAAGAAGATTGGTAAGGCTACCTTAGACGTTGATAAAGGTCCCAGCCCGAAGAGAACAGGGGCGAGGAGATCAACGAGGGCGAAGTGAGCCCAAAAATGAAGTATCAATTAGCTTAGTCTATATTCGCCATAGATTGGATACCCTGCGATGACAATCGTACTGTGACAGTCGGGTCTAAGGCGAAAAGAGCTAGCATGTATTAAGTGACGATACGACTTAAAGAGTCGATCGGGAGATCCAATTTTATCCTTTTCATGGAATCGATCAAAGGAATTCAAAGTCCTGCGAGATGTAATGTACGCGCATGGATGAACCACCCCTGACAGATCTAGCGGCTTGGTATCACAGTCCTCTGTCCGTAGTGTCCTTAGAACAGTATTTAAACAATGAAAAGTGAGAAATAATTATGAAATATAACCAAAGTACAATAGCATAGCAAAGAACTGTAGTGACATTCAGCCTTGCAGCTTGTGTCCAAGCTGAAACTTGTTCCCCACCATGATACCAATTGATACCTAAAGAGAGCTATGGGGTCATTAGAGACATCTTCTGGATATCTGAGGGGATTGAAACACGCTTATCCCGCCTTAGGATCATGTCATCTTCCAAGCCGGAGACTGGTCCTCACACCGATCATGACCATGCCATTCGCGGTTTAACATAACCCGATACACTGGCTCCGAGTATGAGGCTGGTCAATATTCAATACGATCTACGATTTCGATTCGCTGGCAAGATTGCCGGAATCTCATCTGGAGCCAACTCAGGAAGGCGCTTGGCCAGGCAATGGGCACGGGCGTAGGGCCTAGCTCGTTCTTCCAATCATGAACCAACGGCCTACTGAATGCAGACGCCGCTCTCCACTTTTGTTTTTTTAGCTTCTTCATATCCTGGTCCTTGATCATCCCCCATATCTTACTCGGCTCTCCCCCACTGTTTCTCCCTCGCTTTCCCCCTCCTCCTGCCCCTCCCCGCTGTTCAAAGATGGCAGCATATCTCCCCAATATCATCCACACGGTTAAAACAACAAATGGAACGTTTCACGAGTACCAGAATATTGAAGTTCTGGAAGAGATATTTTTGCATTTACGTGCAAGCCAGTACACCCTCATCGCTGGCGCTGTCATCTATCTCTACGACATATTCATGACTTTGGACGAGGAAATAACTCTAATATGGTCAAGAAATGCTCGTAAAGGGCTCTTTATGAAAATCTTGTTCGCATTGGTGAGCGTCACCTACTTCCTCCTGACTGGGCCGAGTTGTGACGCTGAGGCGACGCATCAAAGAACCGATATCTACCACTCTGTCCTCTTTCTTTCGCAGTATTCCGTCAGTAATCACTCAATTCGAAAGTTGGGCCCTCGATGACTCATTACCTTCCGTGAATTAGTTCACAATCCAGTCCGCATCTCGCCAATTGCTGCAGAGGTAAGCCCTATTTTCGAGAGTTGGGCACAGTCTCTAACTATCCTCGTCTCTTTCAGCTGTATGTCTCGCTCGAAGTCTCTCATCTCACATCACCCATACCAATTGGACAGGTGTCGCCACTTTTTCCTCATTCTGACTATATGCCATGGACTTGGAGCTATGATTGCAACCAGTAAGAACCTGTCACTTTGGCCACCCACTTCCTTCGTTCGGCCGTACTAACCTCCATCCTTCAGCGGTATTTGCAACTCGTCTATTTACAGTTTTCGACGGGAATAGAGGCACTCAAATACTTCTTTTGTGCACTCTAACATTTTCACATCTCTCGCTGATAGCGGTGATCGTTGCTGTCTGCATCCAAGCTATCCGTACGTCTACCATTCGCAATCCCTCGGACCTTCTTGCGCGAGAAGAGACCCTGATGCCCTTATTGGTACAGCCACCATCTTCTACTCTCCAGATGCTCGAGTTTGTGCCGGTACCCCTGTCCCAGCTGTTGGGGGGATGTATATTACACCCGTAAGTCCAAATCCGCCACCTAAACAGACGGAGAAACAAACCTCTCCGCTTTCGCCCAGATATTTGTAGAGTCCGTGGTCGCAGCAATGACGCTCCTACACGCGATTCAATTCAACAAGAACAAAAATGAGCATTGCAGTGTCATGCCGGTCATCAATAGGCTATACCTGAATGGGTTCGTCTACTATGTTGTAAGTAGACAGCTGAACAAATATATGACACCTCTTTGGAATCTAATCACATCTTTTTAGATCGTGCTTCTCCTCAGGCTGGGCTCAGTTTTCGTCGTGAGTGCAGAATCCTTTTGGTGTCTGTGAGTATTAAACTAATGGACTCATCGATACAGTACTATATCGCGTCTCCAACCCTCATCCTTCTCATCTGCTATTTCGAATACGCGCTCACAAGCGTAGTAACCTCTCGCTCGATCCTTGCGTTTCGTCGAGTGCTCTCGGATACATTGAGTGCTGGACCTGACGATAAAGTCGCGGTCACAACTCCACAATTCCAGTCGAGGCATACCACCGCTTCCGCTACCACCAACAACACTGGCAATCGCCAGGTTCGCCGCCGTTGTTCTTGTGATCTCTATCGCCCGGGCGAGCGTCAAATGCTCGTCATCAGACAACAACAAGAGAGCCCAAACGAAGGAGGTGGCGGTAGTACTAGCAGTCCACTTTTGCCTACCCACCAAATCAACGTTGAGAGAGATTCAAGGAGTGAGATGATCGAGTGTATGCCGCTATACCGTAGGAGTGGCGAGACATTCGTCAGTCGACCGTGGATGTTGTCAGAACGGTTTGTCACGGGCGAGAGTTATTACCGTGGTGGCCATCCTAGTACGTCTACTAGTGTGCTCACGGACACGGATGCGACTCTCCTGGCCGCTTCGCCGAGTTTGTATTCCGTGGGTCGTGCGTACTAAAGCTCAAAGCGGCACGTCACCTCGCGGTATACCGATCCGGTCTCTTCTTTCTTTCTTTCTTTCTTTCTTCTTTCTTTCGTTCGTCGATTTCATCTTTATCTGACGCATGTGTACTCACCTGCTATGTTTATGTTGCTCATATTTCGTGTACTTATAAATTACTCACAAATCAATCGAATCGTGTACTTTATTGATTTTTGAACACATGATTAGGTCCTATTGACGTACTTAGACCTCCAACTGAACCGAAAGTCTCGTCCGTAAAGGTTCTCGTCCATCAAGTTCTTGTATAAATTATATCAGACATGAGGACATTTACGTTGGTAAGTGCTAACTTTCCCTCTAATATGACCTCCAACTCTCCCCCGACCTGCGATAAGGACAAAGGGATTACTATTAATCGCCTCATCTGAAGAGAAAGAAGGGGAGCATGTGTCGATATACCCTTCTGTGTTCAATATCTTTCATAGTAAACGAGGAGACGACACTGGTTTAAGCTGAATGGATTGGTGAATACAAACGCGAAGGCGGAAGAATACAACATTGGAAACCCCACCGATACCATAATATCATTCTCGTCTTGTTCCTTGTTCCTCAAACGGAACCATCAACTATTTGTTACTCATTTCTCATTCCTATCCCCAGTCATCAAGGGCTCAATCTACAGAACGTCGATGCAAAAAGATGCGTCGCGTCGTACCACAAAAGGCTCCTCGGATGTCTAGCCACGACGCACATACTACTCGCTATCGTCTACTACGATCTTTCAATAACCAATAATATTTCATTAAAGGGTGACAGGCAGCGAGGGCCCAAAATACAAGAGGAACATCCATAACTGCACATGCTAGTCGAGCCAAATAGAACCATTTTTCGTATACTACCTCTACAATTCAAGGTTGATATAATAGGGACCCTATTTACTAAGTAATATCGATAAAACGCAGAATAATGGAGTTATATTCTCAACCGTAATGGCTCAGTGATCGTAAAGCAAGGATTATCTAGGCTGATTTGACGAGTGAGGACTTTCCTGTCGTACTGTCCCACTCCAAATGCCAAGTAGTCTTCTCGGACAACGCCTTTAGGTCCTGGCGCAGGATCTCTGCACTGTCGACCTCTCCTCGGATGATCTCGTTTGAAACATAGTTGGAGGTGACATACGCGAGCAATATGGGAGTAAATTTCACAAGGACACCGCTGTCGTCTCTATAAAATTTGGATACCGTCAGCCAAGGTCCTGCACCTGCAGTACAAAATTACTCACGGAATGTTCTCAAAAAACATGACAGGGTTCGGATCCCCGTCTGGGGTATCCCTAGTGCCTAACAGACTGTGTCAACTGCAAATGATAACGAATGGTAGGCCTCTGAATTACCGACGGCGAGGGCGCTGATTGCCCCAGTCTTGTTTTGGCAACGAATCATCTCCGCGCCCACACTTGGATCAGGTGTTGGATTCTAGGATGTCAGATTCAGAAACGCTGTTGCAATGCATGAGAGGCTCGGGCGTTTGGCACTTACCGTGAACATGGCGACTCCGCTGTCCTTGTCAACGACAAGCTTGGTTTGTTCTCCGTCCTTATTTACAAGTATTCAAAATGATGATTCTGGAATCGGATTGATACTCACGTGAACATCCTTTGCCGTGGCTGCAGAAATGACATTGCCGGAATTGACTTGAGAATGGATAAAGCAGAGTCTGGAAGGGCATGAGATGGCGAGGTGAGTATACCGTCTATTTCGAAAAATAAGAGACGACTTACTGGCTACTGAAAGTAATGGAAACTGACATCTCCTCTAAAAAATTATGGATCAGGACAGTCGATACCTAGCCAATGCCCATCGAGCAATACTACGCACGATTGGCCGGGAACTTGACCACTCTAATGCATCAGGTCAGTATCGCATTAGAAGTAGATTGTCTGACCCACTTCCAGCAGACTTTTGCTTGGTCTGTCGCGAGTCCTTGGATTTTTTCAAAGCTGAGCAAGAGGGAAGTCGCCTTAGGAAGCGCATTGGCCCTATGAAACAAAGACATCAGGCATTAGCTAAGAATTAATCTGAATAGTGAATCAGCAAACCTGGTCTTAATCTCCAGCGTCCTAGTGAATGGCGGCATGATGTGAGTTGGGGGTTCGATACTGGTAAGCGAGGATTTCGGATACTGGAGACTGTAAAGCTCAAGAATGGGAGTTGGAGTTTGTGTCCTGCGTGATCCCTTTTATAACGCGCGCCGAACCAGTTGCTGCACGATAAACAGGCCAGAAGTGGAGATCAAGGACGGGGTTTAGTAGTTTCCGATTTACGGAGTTCTATAATTTCCGATCTTGCGGATTTTGATATTATCCGATCAAGGTGTACTGGTGCACCTAATGTTCTCGAGGCAGTCCCTGGAAAGGTTGTCTATTAATAGAGCGAGAGTAATGTGACTTTTGGCATAGTTTTGAAAGTTATTAGCGGAATTTTCTGATTCCGTAGCATTTGTAGTAATCTCGCCGCATGGAAATCGATCGAGATGTCACGATTTGCAAATACCCGATATGATAGCTTGAAGGGATTCAATATAAACGTTTACCGGCTCTATGCAAGTTTACTTTATCATTGTGGACAATAAGTTGTATTACAAATATTTCGATGCAGAACCGAGAACGAGAGTCCCCTGTTATATTTCTATGTATGTACGATTCAGAACAGACGTGCTACACACCAGCAATCACGATAAAGTATAGATTCAGTTTAATATCTTAGAAACACGGACATATTTTTATACTACACTTCTGTGGTGGTTCGCCCACACCTCCACCAGCGATTAGGGGGTGACCTCCACCGGGGCTCCAACTCCCCCGCGGTAGACTACTATCCCTAAGACACTGAAAAACAGTTATCGACAACCAATAAAACATCGATGACTTGTTATTGGTGATCTCCGGGCATTCTGTATCGGCTATCCCAACATGACAGGGTACGCAGTTCTTTCCTATCGATAGTGGGCTTTCTGTTACCCTTACACCGTACGATTTCACTCTTTGGATGGGCTTTATTTTTTAACAATCCCCTCAGATCCTAGTGATCATCATTAAAGTATATACGAATGAGTCGTTAATTCTGAGACAGTCAAACGGAATCCACTATTACCGCCAAATACGCCTTGATCAATCTCCATAAGATCCTCCACCCCACAGTGCCCCACAGAGTCTGTTAAATGTCACCGGGGTGGTGCGTCTCCGCTCCCCACCTTTGTCCCTTCTGAGGCACTATAACCTGAAGGGGTTGGACTAGTTATTGCCTCATGTATTGTCTAGGGTTCCTCGGCAGGTGGAGTACGGACTAAACAAAGTATAACTCCGGATCGCTGTAGA
This sequence comes from Serendipita sp. 411, assembly GCA_019627755.1. Lineage (NCBI taxonomy): Eukaryota > Fungi > Basidiomycota > Agaricomycetes > Sebacinales > Serendipitaceae > Serendipita > Serendipita sp. 411. Next base: position 983 of record WSTS01000226.1, on the reverse strand, counting down.
GGTTGGATATCTTTCGAAATTAGGACAGTTTGGCCTATTGGCAAGAGGTAGCCCCAATGCCCAAGAGTTTGGCAGTATTATCTAAGATCTTATAGTGATAGATTAGAACCACTATAGGATTATACAATAGTATAGCTTTGTCTTCAGCGCAGCAATCTACAAGTGGAGGTACTGGGCCGTCCAATAGTTTGGTCTTGATTGTAAATGTTCGAATCTTCGAAATATATTCCAATCGTGAGCTCTTATCGAGTATGGCGGTCAGTTGATGTGGATAATGATCACCCAATACCAGCTTCCCATCGATTTTGGATGAACTTTACGACAAGTATCGCGTTGTGATCTGCTAGTTAGTCTCCCTGGATGTCAGCAGTGTTGGAAGTACGCATCCTAAGGGTGTTTAGTGTAAGGGTAGCACGTCAAGTTGCAACTTGCAAGCCCGGATGTTCGAATCCCGGAGCGTCCGTTTCTCTTCTTACACTAAAAATTCTGACAAGCAGAGCATACAATATCAATAATAGATGTGACTGATCCGTAGCCAATCCCATCTTCGTCAACCTGCGTGTCGGACGAGCGAGTTGATCATTTAAGGAGCTTAAATGAGCTGTGTGGCAGGTTGAAAGACAGGTATACCAGTCACCTACTTTGGCCCACGTATTACACTTACACTGTGAGATATTCAAGGATTGATATGATCGAGTTTATGCCATTGTATCGTGGGAGTGTCGAGACTTTTGTCAGTCGACTATGGATGTCGTCGGAACGCTGTCAGGAGCAAGTACTATCACCGTACGCGTTGCGGTCATCCCAGTACCAAGCGTCACTCTGTTCGTTATACCGGGTTCGTACTCCGTAATTCGTGCGTACTAAAGCTCAAAGGGGGACATCGCGTTATGCCGATCCGGTCTCTCCTCTTTCGTTCATCGGATTCCTCCTCACCTAGTGTATGTGCATCACCTGCTATGTTTCTGTCGCTCATATTTCGT